>JAPKLW010001146.1:1907-30193 GCA_026898455.1 Plectranthus barbatus | reverse complement strand
TCAAGGACCGAGAGGTGATGATTAATTTAGATGTCTAGCTATTGATAGAAGGACCGAGAGGTGAATATTAATAGTGGGATTAGGAATGCATGATACAATCTACACTATCCAAACAGATGTACTAGACTGTAGGAATTGAACTGATTTGCTTATCAGATTGACTAATCTGGTGTACTTGAGACCGAGCGGAGATAGTCACTAATTAGTAATCTAGGTTATATTTGCCAAACAAGGAAATATAGCATTATTGCAGTATTCCACCTGTTAAATTAATTGATTCCTACATGTTATCCATAATAAGAATTCTTCCCTAGAATCTGTGTTCTTTTAAATTTGATTTCAAAACCTCTTTAATTTTTAGCATTGTCATCTTTATTTTCCAAATCAAAACCCTGATTTTCTGTTCACTCAAACAATGAATCTTAGGATCATAGCTAGTATATAGGATAGTTTCCCCACACAATTCCCCTGGATTCGATAACCTTAGGGTTTACAAATTTATTTGCCACTAGTTCTATAATTAATCTGTAGATTTTACAGTGATCAAGTATCTCAGCAGGTTCTCTCGGTCGATTTTACCTATGAGGTCTTCACACCAGTGCTTCCGGAATAGTGTCTCGTACAGTATCTTGTCCTTCTTGACTTGAGCAGCCCTTTTCTGTTAGTTTGTAAGTTCACCTGGCCTTTTTCCATGACTTATGTCAATTAGACGGTAGTATGAAATTGACTCATTGATGTCCTCCGTCTTGTAGATGTCTGTAAAGGTTGGCTGGAACTGTTCTGGTTCTTAGGGCATGTTGGTGTTTCCGGATGATTCGGTAGGGGGACTGGTGCGTTTGGAAGATTCTGGCATTGGTGTATTCTTCTGAGAGTTTCAAAAAGTGCAGAAGAATTTTGAATCAGAAGGCATGAAGGTACTAGGGTTAGAGTTCCCAAACCAAATTTCTTTTATACGATCCTTCTTTAACCGGCTTCCACTGTGAGCAGTTGGATCTCCTCTTCTGATATGGATGAATCTACGGTTGGGCAATTGGTGACGGTTCGCCTTACGTCCTATTTAGTCGGAACCATGACTGTGGCTAACGTGTCTCCTTGGTATTCGTCGCCGCCCTGTGCAAGAGTTACTTTGTAATGAAAGCAAACTCTGCAGTTTCTTCATCATTAGATAATCCCTCCTTTCGAGATATATTTGAATTAATTATCTCCTTCTTGCTGGTCAACATTCAAGGATGCATGTGTTGAATACTCAGCAATGTGAAAGGCCTATGCTGAGAGCTGGGGCTCAGCGTACGATTGTATCTCTTTAATAAGAAATGTCATATATCACCAATTTTGCTAAGAGCTTGGACTCAACATTCTCTCTTTGCTGTGAGGTGAATGACATAATTATGGACCTGATTTGCTAAGAGCTTGGACTCAACATTTTCTCTTTGCTGTGAGGTGAATGACATAATTATGGACCTGATTTGCTAAGAGCTTGGACTCAGCATTCTGTCTTTGCGGTCCTTTGTTCAATAGATGCTTATAGCTTGCTGAGAGCTTGGACTCAGCATTCTCTTAAAATAATTTTAAGCAATCTACCGAACTCTGCTGAGAGTTCATACTCAGCTCTTCGGGGTTCTACTGAGAGCTTGGACTCAGTAGACAGATTAGACTTTTCTATATTTCGAACCTTGAAAAAACAAATGTCTTTTTTACTGAGAGCTTGGACTCAGTAAACTTTTTTCGGTCTGTCTGCTATTCCAAAATAGCAATCATTATTAATCAACTGAGAGCTTCGACTCAGTAAACACCGGATATCTGCTGAAAGCTTGGATTCAACAGTTCTTCTAGACTCTCTAAATTCAATGAACTTCTGAAGTTCAAGAGTCTTTTTACTGAGAGCTCAACCTTAGTATCTGTCGGGAATCTGTTGAGAGCTTGGACTCAGCAGTCAGCAGAGAGTAATTTGCTTGAATTTATTCACCCTTTCACCATTCAAGCACTCTGCTTCCGACGGGGTTAGGAAGACCTTTGAGAAACTCCTATCATTTGATTTTTCTTTTCATTTCTTCAATCTTTTCATGGAAAATTATATGTTTTTTTATAGGTTTTTGTACTCAAGGAGTGTAATGATCTAGCATTTTGGTTTAGGCGATTATATTGTTTGAGACAACAGAGTATTGTTCTCAAACAGAGCAATTTATTGATATCATTGATTTAGAAGAGTTTCACTTTGCAAAGTATAATACTACAAGTTTACAATGATCAATTTGTCTTCAGACTGCTCCAAGGACGCCTTTGCTAGATCTACTCCTTCTTGGTCTTTTCTTGAGCTCATTGCTGCAAGTCGCATTGCTTCCACAGCAATGTGTTGACTTCAAGGTTGTGAGATGTCTGGCGTTGACATATATTTAGCTTCCAGCCTTGGTTTTCCTGTGGACACTTCAGAACACAGAAGAAAATCCGAAGCCTCGCATCATCTGCACGGCTCAGTGTTCCTATCTATAGTTCCCATCAGCACCAGATGTTGTACAAATGTTCCTACACAATGTAAGATGGGTAACATCTGCACCATCCATGGCTGAATTAGGCTTCAAGTACTATGAGAAAACATTGAGAATGTTTCTCTTTTACTTGCAAGACTTTCCTCCATCTCCTCCTTTTCTCTGAATCTATTGCTTCTGCAATACTGGAGGAAGAGGTGAGGAAGATGTGATATGGGATTACTTACCTAAAGAAATTCCCAAACCTGGTGACTAAGGAATATCCATCTTCAGACCCACCTGACAAGTTTTTATCTCACCAACGAGAAAACTATCATGGCCTGACAGAGTGGACCGCATATCTTCGTTCGGTTCTAATATGAGAAAACTCATCGTCCATGGTGAACCGAGAATTGAGAGAATCTTCTTAGATGTGATCTCTGTGAAGATTATGATTCTTCCTCTCAATTTGGAGACTTCCAAGTCACGTTGCTCGAATCCATTCTAGAGGTATTTTGGTGAAATGGTAAAGGATGAAATTTTTTATTTCTTCAAGCAGGGTTTCTGGAAAGATGGGAGTGAAGGCAGAAGATAGATCTAGGGTTACGAGATTTTGAGATGTGGATTTCCAAAAGAAGATGGCTTCTCCTAAATAGACGCAACTAGAGACTCGATCTTCTAATTACTTTGTCTGCCTTGGGAACCGACGGTTTTGCTATAGCCTTTCCAACTGAATAGTCTAGAGCCTTTGAACGAGATCTTCGATAATGATAGCGAATGTGTATCGTCCCTTCAATACTGATGATGATCTTAATTGATGCGTTGGTTGAGTATGCCGATACTTATTCCCATATCTGATCAATTTCCCAAGATTGATTCAGATTTGTAGTGATTCAGCAGTCATCTATCTTTTGCTGAGAGCTGGGACTCAGCAATCATCTGACTTACTCTGCTGAATTCCATATTCTTCCTTACTGATCATTTAGACTGCTGAGACCTGGGACTCAGAAATCTCGTAATCTGTTAAGATCAATATCCTTTGGTATATGACTATGGAATTGCTGAGAGATGGGACTCAGCAATCTTCTTTAAAAAAAAATTGAAGAGCGCGAGTTGGGACACACTCTTATTCCGCATCTTCTAGAGAATACCAATAAAATTTCATAAGTATTAACCAAGAACAGAATGAGAGCTGGGACTTATTCTTCCATAACCTCATACAATTCCAATAAGCCGAGCTTAAGACAAAGCTCTTTAAATCTGCTTTCTGCTAGAGGCTTGGTGAATATGTCTGCTAGCTAATCCTCTGTTCTTATAGAATCCACTAAGATATCCTTCTTTTCAACATGATCTCGAATGAAGTGATGTCGGATATCAATATGCTTCGTTCTGGAGTGGTGAATAGGATTTTTCGTGATGCACATCGCATTGTTGTTGTCGCAGTAAATTGAAACGCAACCAGTGTTGACTTCATAATCTTGAAGTTGTTGCTTGATCCACAGCACTTGTGTGCAACAGCTCGCAGCAGCTGGCAGCAGCTACGTATTCTACTTCCGTTGTGGATGTTGCTACAGAGTGTTGCTTTTTGTTGAACCAGCTTATCAGCTTATGACCTAGGAATTGGCATGTCCACTCGTCCTCTTCTGGTCAATTCTGCAACCTCTGAAATTTGAATCTGAATATCCTACGAGTGTGAGATCGTCTGCCCTGGGACAACAAATTCCTAGAGATTCTGTTCCCTTCAGATATCTGACAATTCGTCAAGCATACTTCATGTGTGATTTCTTTGGATTTGCTTGATATCTAGCACATACACAGATAAGCTCATTATTTTACTCGCTTATCTATATTATTTTCTACTATTTTATGTAGTTCTATTGAGTTTATATATATATTTTATGCATGAGTCTATATTAGGTGGTATTATGCGCATTTTGGTATTTTTGCAGGTTTTAGGCCTAAATTCACTTGAAAACCATTCCGAAAGTAGTGACGTGTAAGAGTAGCAATGAAGAGTTCTTCCACAAGGAGAATTCGGGCTATTGGCGCATGAAATGGATGAATCTTTGAGTTAGCTCTCCAACGCAACTTGAATCGGGTCAATCGGAGTTTGGGAGAGGAAGTTATGGCCGAAACTGTGAGACCGCGCAGAAGGGGCGAGAGACCACGTCGATCAATGCCGAAGAGAGAGCCACGTAGATCGATGCCAATCCACATCGATCGACGCGGGTCTGTTGGCGCGAGAATTTGATGAAAATTGGATTTATTCATATCTTTAGCCCTAGATTTGATAGGATACACATTCACCCCTATAAATACTTAGTAAATTCGACCTTTTCAGATTGACGCAACAAAAATGATCGATGTTGATCGATGCTAACGGGCGTCAATCGATGCGAGATGCAGACACAAAAAATCACACACGCACACGTACAGAAAAATAAAACTCAATCCAGCAAATTCTAGGATGAACTAGTAACAAGATAAAATCTAACAATTCCCCGACAACGGCGCCAATTTGATCACTGTATAATCTACAAATTAATTATAGCAACAGTGGCAAATAAATTCATAGGAATCCTAAGGTTATCGAATCCAGGGGAATTGTATAATGAAACTATCCTATATACTAATTATGATCCTAAGATTCATTGTTTGAGGAAACATAAAATCAGAGTTTTATTCGGAAAATAAAGATGACAATGCTAAAAATAAAAGAAGTTTTGAAATCAAATTTAAAGGAACTCAGATTCTAGAGAAGAATTCTTATTATGGATAACATGTAGAACCAATTAATTTAACAGGTGGAATACTGCAATAATGCTATATTTCCTTGTTTGGCAAATATAACCTAGATTACTAATTAGTGACTATCTCCGCTCGGTCTCAAGTACACCAAATTAGTCAATTTGATGAGCGAATCAGTTCAATTCCTACAGTATTGGATAGTGTAGATTTTATCATGCATTCCTAATCCCACTATCAATATTCACCTCTTGGTCCTTCTATCAATAGCTAGACATCTAAATTAATCGTCACCTCTCGGTCCTTGAATTAAATTAGAATTATAAAATAAACACAGGAATCATGAACCTAATTAATTAATCCCAACATGCATCCATAATAATATCAAACTATAGAACCCGCTAGGGTTTCTAGCCACTCATCGCAGATAGAAATCCAAAAGAAAACATATTAAATTGCTTAAAAGTAAAGAACTTACAAGAAAATAAAAGGGTTTCGTGTTTCCCAAGTCTCCAAACTCTAAAAACTGAAAAATATGATGATGCCTTGCGTCGATCGACGCCGACCACTCTCTTGCGGTGATCGATGTGACATCCACGTCGATCGACGCTGAACTGATATCTACCTATTTTCTGCGCAGGTGCATGAACACGCGAGCCAAAGGAAAAACACTCGAGGTCTTTGTCCCTGAAATTGAAGCAACCTGCAGGAAAATCAAAAGGAAAGGAAAATACAAACAACAAAAGATGGCTGAGAATCCTGAAGCACCTCGGCAAAATATGACTCCCGAGGAGCAAAAGCAATTTGTGAATGAAGTACAGCAGTAGAGAGCACAACTACAAGCAGCCCAGGCTACTCAGGCAGAGCAAGCTGCATGACTGGCAGAGTTGAACAACAGGCAGATTGTGGTTCCGCAAAGATCCATCTTGGATCGATTTCTTCCACAGCAAGTGGAGGTCGGATTCAAGGTTGGCATCGATGCCAACAACTTTGAGCTACGCACAGGCCTTATTCAGATGGTGCAGCAAAATCAGTTTGCGGGGAGAGCTGTAGAAGATCCATGTACCCACCTCAACCAATTCATTGAGGTGTGTAACACTGTGAAGCAGAATGGAGTAACCCAAGATGTAATCAGAAAGAGACTATTCTCATTCTCACTCAGAGACTAGGCACGGTCTTGGTTTGCTAGATAGGATAAAAGTCAAATCGGGACATAGGAGGAGCTTCGAGCAGAGTTCCTTACCAACTACTTCCCACCGAGCCTACTACTGAAGAGGAAAGCTGCCATTTATACTTTCAAGCCGATGTATGATGAGTCAGTCTACGAGGCCTGGAAGAGATACAAAGAGCTTCTACGACTCTGTCCTGGACATGGCATCGATCTGGAGATGCAAGTGTGCCATTTCTATGAGGGTTTGAATCCTCACATGAAGGAGTTGGTTGACACGTCTGCTGGTGGGATACTGATGAAGAAGAGTGGTGCAGAGAGCATGAGGTTGCTGGCAGACATGGCGCTGAATAGCCAGCAATGGCCAGCTGAGAGACAGATCCCGGTCAAAGTTGTGGAAGCCAAGCCAGAAATTGATGTGGTTGCTGGGGTGGAAAAGCTCTGAGAAGAGATTGAAAAATTGGGCACAGCACAAGCTGCAGCTGTTGCCGAGCCAAGCATGGCTATTGTTCCGGTGGAGGCCTACTACATCAACCGGGGTGCAAGCAGTTCGTCTGGAACTGCCGGGATGGAGGTGAACTACATTGGCGGTGGTTATCACAATAACTACCGAGGCAATCAAGGGTATCATTGCAACCATGAGCGATCTCACCCTGGTTTTTCTTATGCTAACCTTTCTACTGCAGAACACCCTCCGCCCGGTTTCGATGTAGGTACTGGAGGAGAGATCGTGGAAAGAAAGAAATCCGTGCTGGAGGAGACGCTCAAGAAATTCATCAAGAGCTCGGATAACCGGTTTGGGAAAGTAGAAACCGAGGTGAAGGGGATGCCCAACCACATGCAGCTGATGACGAAACATCTTCAGATGTTGGACACCCAACTGAGCTAAATCGCCACTACTCTCAGCAATCAGCATAAGTCGGGACAGTTGCCAAGTACGACAGAGGTGAACCCCGCAAAGGAAAAGCCAGTGAATGCAATTACTCTGAGGTCTGGGACGAGCTATAAGGGTCCCGAGATGGCTGTGAACAATACTGGAGGCGAAAAGGAGCAAAATTGCGCAGGACAGGGATCCACGTCGATCGGCGCACCACCCGCATCGATCGATGCAGAAGAGAGAGCCCCGTCGATCGATGCAACCCTGCATCGATCGACGCATAAGCCTGTTTCAGGCGCAAAGCTGAAGCAGTCTGAAGATCAACTCCCTCCTCTGCCATTTCCACAGCAGTTTGCGAAGCAGAAAGAGGATGAGAAGTTCTCCAGATTTGTGGAGAATCTGAAGAAGGTCAGCATCAACATCCCGCTGATCGAAGCACTGAAGGAGATCCCAGGGTACATGAAGTACCTCTGGAAATTAATGCGTGGAAAGAAACAATTCGTGGAGAACGAGACGGTGAAGATCCATGAGCAGTGCAGTCTGCTACTTCAAAAGCAGGTGCCCATCAAGAGAAGCGATCCTGGATGCTTCTCTATTCCGGTTGAGATTGGGGGACACACATTCGAGAGAGTACTATGTGATACTGGGGCCAGTATCAACCAGATGTCGTACTCCATTTACAAGCGTCTCAACATCGGAGAGATGAGGCCCACGACGATCACCTTGCAGATGGCGGACCGGTCTGTGTCCCGCCCGAAAGGTATACTAGAGGATGTGCTCATTCGTGTGGGCCATCTCATTTTTCCTGCAGATTTTGTGGTGCACGAGATGAATAAGGATGAGAACATGCCCATGATCTTGGGGCGTGAGTTTCTCGACACTAGCGCCACTCTCATTGACTGTCGAGGCGGTGAGATCACACTTCGAGCAAATGACGAGAAGATCACCTTTGTGATCGACAAGAGCAAGAAGAAAGCGGAGTGCAATCGAATCTCCCCTACTGAAGAAGGAGATGAGGCTGAAGAGGAAGAAGCAGCTGCCATTAAGTGGGAGAGAGGAAGCGAAGGGGTGAAAGTGTCAACTATGCCGCCTTTTTCTGCGATCACCACCATTGTTAAAGACCGGAAGGTTTACATGGTGGATGCCAAAGGACGGTGAGTCTTGACCCGACCTCCCTGGCAGTGATTTGAGGTATCGTCGAGCTGCGACGTTAAATTAAGCACTTGTTGGGAGGTAACCCAACCTTTTTCATGTTTCCCTTTTTTTTTAATTTTCATTTTTTTATTTTGAATTTATATTAATTTTGTGTTAACAGTTATTTTGCAGTTTAAAAAAAAATTGGAGTACAGCTCGACGTCGATCGACGCAGCCTGGCGTCAATCGACGCTGAGCAGCCCGGCGTGATACTCTTCGATCCGCAGGAACGATCAATAAGAAGGCTTCATGTCGATTGATGCGAAGTGCCAACAGCAATTATTTCACGTCGTGCGATGTTCGAAGACTCCGGGGGATAAAATGTTGATGTCTGAGATCAACTACCAGGTATCGTTCCCTCTTTTGTCTAATTTTCAAACTTATTCCACCCTTCGAGTTGGAAATAAGTTTGGGGGGATGTGGACAAGAGATGGAACGTTCTATCTTTTACCTTATTCTGCTGTTCGTCTTTAATTTTTGCCTTAAATTTTAATTTTATTCTATTTGTGGGGAAAATTTTTGAGTTTTGAGATAACCTGAATGACATTGTGACATTAGAATCGGTTGAAGGTTGAGTTTGAATTGATTGTGATTGTGGTTAGATGCCTATGAATGTAGAATACCGCACGATAGGATTGATTTGACACTTATGCTTGCATGATGATTGAGCTGATTTGAAATTGACTGTGAAAGAAAAATTTTGGACCCTTGTGTGAGAAAATTGAGCCTTTATTTCGT
This sequence comes from Plectranthus barbatus, assembly GCA_026898455.1. NCBI lineage: Eukaryota > Viridiplantae > Streptophyta > Magnoliopsida > Lamiales > Lamiaceae > Plectranthus > Plectranthus barbatus. The sequence goes on along the minus strand of JAPKLW010001146.1, from coordinate 21,006 downwards.
TTGATGTGAGATTCACATGTGTGTTTTTATTTCTCTAGAACTTGCCTATTTTCTGTGTTGAGACTGCATAGTGTGCACAAGTTTAGAAAATGATCTTAGGCCATCTTTGATAGCCCAGTTCCCTAAACACTGTCCCTCCACATTAAAATTTCCCTAGTTAGCCACTTTTGAGCCTATACAAAATTTTTCTTTCCTTGTCTATGAGATTAAGAAGAAGTATTGGTTTCGCTCATGTCTTGAGTTGTGGTATATGGGGTGGAATGATTGTGAGATGGAGATAAGAAAATATAAATTAGTGGTGAAAAGATGTGTGAAAAATAAGCTCAAAGAAATAATTAGAATTCTCATAAGCTCTCTCAAAAGAAAAGGATACAAAATTTTGTAAGGAGCATAAGAGATTCAAAATGAGCTAGAAGGAAAAAAAATGAGTTTGTTTAAAATATTAGGAGAAGGTTGGATGATGAATAGATGGTGGTTGCATTGGTTGAGAATGATCAACTCAACTTAATTTAGTCACTTGGCCAAATTTTCCCTACCCTTCACAAAAAGCCTACATTACAACCTTATGAAAGTCCTTTTTGATTCTAGACTTGTGTGCACAATCTAGCAGTGGAGATAATAGAAAATTTGCAAGCATATGGTAGAAATTTCTTCATACATGTTGTTGAGTGCTTTCATCTACACCTTAAACACTTGAGAGTTGAGCGATACACTTCCCGTGAGTTCTTCCACTGTTGATGAATTTTCCGTCTCTTTCAAATTGCTTGTGTGTAGTGGATTTTTGATTCTTGACTGTGATGAATCTTGTGAGGCATTGCACTTTAATAGCATGATCTTTTGATTTATTTCTTGCCTATTGATTGAGGACAATCAAACGTTCAAGTTTGGGAGTTGATAAGCTCATTATTTTACTCGCTTATCTATATTATTTTCTACTATTTTATGTAGTTCTATTGAGTTTATATATATATTCTATGCATGAGTCTATATTAGGTGGTATTATGCGCATCTTGGTGTTTTTGCATGTTTTAGGCCTATATTCACTTGAAAACTGTTCTGAAAGCAGTGACGTGTAAGAGTAGCAGTGAAGAGTTCTTCCACAAGGGGAATTCGGGCTATTGGCGCATGGCAATGGATGAAGCTTTGAGTTAGCTCTCCAACGCAACTGGAATCGGGTCAATCGGAGTTCAGGAGAGGAAGTTATGGCCGAAACCATGAGACCGCGCAGAAGGGGCAAGAGACCACATCGATCGATGTGAATCCACATCGATCAACGCGGTCTGCTGGCGCGGGAATTTGATGAAAAACGGATTTATTCATATCTTTAGCCCTAGATTTGATAGGATACACATCCACCCCTATAAATACGTAGTAAATTCGACTTTTTCAGATTAGCTATCATAGGCATCATCATATTTTTCAGTTTTTAGAGTTTGGAGTCTTGGGAAACACAAAACCCTTTTATTTTCTTGTAAGTTCTTTACTTTTATGCAATTTAATATGTTTTCTTTTGGATTTCTATCTGCGATGAGTGGCTTGAAACCCTAGCGGGTTCTAGGGTTTGATATTATTATGGATGCATGTTATGATTAATTAATTAGGTTCATGATTCCTGTGTTTATTTTATAATTCTAATTTAATTCAAGAACCGAGAGGTGACGATTAATTTAGATGTCTAGCTATTGATAGAAGGATCAAGAGGTGAATATTGATAGTGGGATTAGGAATGCATGATACAATCTACACTATCCAATAAGATGTACTAGACTGTAGGAATTGAACTGATTCGCTCATCAGATTGACTAATTTGGTGTACTTGAGACCGAGCGGAGATAGTCACTAATTTTGTAATCTAGGTTATATTTGCCAAATAAGGAAATATAGCATTATTGCAGTATTCTACCTGTTAAATTAATTGGTTCTACATGTTATCCATAATAAGAATTCTTCCCTAGAATCTGTGTTCCTTTAAATTTGATTTCAAAACTTCTTTAATTTTTAGCATTGTCATCTTTATTTTCCGAATAAAACCCTGATTTTATGTTTCCTCAAACAATGAATCTTAGGATCATAATTAGTATATAGGATAGTTTCGTTATACAATTCCCCTGGATTCAATAACCTTAGGGTTCCTATAAATTTATTTGCCATTGCTATAATTAATCTGTAGATTTTACAGTGATCATACACCTACAACATAAGAAATGTCTGGTCTGCTAGCTGTCAAGTATAGCAGTGAGCAAATTATTCCTCTGTATGTTGTGGGGTCTACGGATTCGCCTTCTTCATCCATTGATATCTGACATGTTGTACTCATGGGAATCCGCAGAGTCTTCATCTTTTCTGGGCAGAACTTGCTGATGAGATCCTTCGTATACTTCTTCTGATGAATAAAAATCCCATCGTCTGATTGTTGGACTTGTAGACCTAGGAAGTATGACATTTTTCCCATCATACTCATTTGGAAGTTGGTTTGCATAAGCTGAGCAAACTTCTCGCAGAGACTTAGATTTCTTGATCCAAATATGATGTCATCCACATAGATTTGAACAAGCAGTATGTCTTCAGCATCTTTGATCAAGAATAATGTCCTGTCGATCTTCCCTTTTCTGAATCCATTCTTTAGCAAGAATTGTGATAATGTCTCATACCACGCTCTTGGAGCTTGCTTTAGTCCATAGAGAGCTTTCCTTAGTCTATACACTTTGTTCTTGTGCTCGAACCCTGGAGGTTGTTCCACGTAGACTTCCTCTTTCAATTCGCCATTAAGGAATGCACTCTTGACGTCCATTTGAAATACTGTGAACCCATGATGAGCAGCATATGCTAGGAATAATATGATTGCTTCCAAGCGAGCTACTGGAGCAAATGTTTCGTCGAAGTCTATCCCTTCACACCGCGCATAATCTTTAGCAACTAATATGGCCTTGTTGCGAACGACGAGTTCATTTTTGTCTCGCTTATTCTTAAATACCCATTTAGTTCCTATTACTGATTGATGTGTTAGACGATCGGCGAGATCCCATACATGATTCCTTGTGAACTCTGATAGTTCCTCCTGCATTGCGTTGATCCAGTTTGTTGATTTGAGTGCGTCTGCTACTTTGGTAGGCTCTTCTTGTGATATGAAGCAGGCAAGTAGTGCACTATGTTTGGTTCGGATTAGATTGACAATATCTCCTAGAATCACTTGAGTAGGATGATGTCTGAGCAGCCATTTGGGTCTTTGCAATTCTTCTACAGGAATGACTTGACTGCTGGATGGTCCGATGGGTTCTTCTGAAACTGGTACATCAACAAGTTGTAGAGTCTCCAAGCTGTCTGCTACCCTTGTTGAGTCGTCTTCTGCTGAAGGGTTGTCTTCTGACATTTTGTCTGCTGGATTTTGTATTACTGGTGTAGTGCTCCTATCTGTAGCAGTTTGTTCCTGGATGTCTTCAGCAGGGTTGTCTTCAGTAGATCTCTCGCCATTCTGGGAACCTTCAGATTGTTGATCGTATTTATCCCCTTTAGTTCCCTATTAATATGTAAGTTCTTCGAGAGATTGTACGGTGGCCTCAGCATTATCGATTGCATCATAGGCCCTCGTGACTGTCGATTGATCAGTCAAGGTATCCAGTAGAGATGATGATTCATTCATTATCCTAGTCGGATCATTCGGTTCAGCTTCAAAAGTATTCGAGCCCGAAGGTCCATTGACATCATTGGTTTTGTGAAACTCATCTCTTTGGCTTCTTATGGTCCTGCGCACTAAAGTAGCATCATCAAAAATAACATTGCATATTATTTTCATAAGTTTGGTTGTCTTATTAAGCACTCTATATCCCTTATGAGACGGATGTCCATATCCTAGGAACACTCCTTCATCGGCTTTGAGAGAAAAAGTACTTAATTTCGATTTCCCATTATTATGAATATAACATGATGAACCAGAAATACGAAGATGAGCTAAAGAAGGCTTACGACCATGATATACTTCATAGGGAGTCTTGTTGAAGCGAAGATTCAATCCGCTTCGATTTTGCGTGTAGAAAGCATTCATTACTGCTTCTCCCCAGTATCTTTGACTTAGATCCATATCAGCAAGCATTGTACGCACGACTTCTTTCAAGGTTCTGTTCATTCTTTCTGTCAGACCGTTCTGCTGGGGTGTTCTTGCAGTGGACCTTTCATGTCCTATTCCAGCATTGGCGCAGAAGTCCATCAATGCTCCATTGCAAAATTTTGTACCGTTGTCGGATCTTATCCTTTTAACCGTAAGCTCCTTGTCGTTTTGAACTCTAATTATCAGCTCCGGAAGGATAATTTTACTTCGTACTTGCTTTTGAGTAACCTCACGGATGTGTACCTGGAATAATCAACAATAACAACTAAAGTATATAGTTTGTTACTTACAGTGGGTAGAGTCACAATGCCGAATAAATCCATGTGCAGAAGCTCAAGGATTCTGTCTGAAGTGGCCTTTTCTGGATTTGAATTGAAGGACGCTTTGTCTTGCTTTCCTTGTTGACATGATCTGCATACTCCTTCCTTCTTGAAGGTTTCTTGTGGTAAACCTGCAACAATGTTATTTCGAGCAATATAATTGATGGTTTTCAAGTTCAGATGCATTAACCTTTTGTGCCATAGCCAGTTTGTATCTTCCTTGTTGAATGCTATGAAGCACGATGCTTGTTGACCACTTTCCCAATCAGCAATGTAGAGTCCTCATTTTCTGATTCCTCTAAGCTTTACTTCACTAGTGGTTCTATCTGCAACTTCGCAACCTGTGTTAAAGAAGTAAATAATATATCCATTTTCACTTAGCTGGCTGATGCTTGTGCTTGAGACTATCGACGAGGGCAACGTTGATTATTCGCATTCCATTTTGCTTGATGCACCCTCTTTCGATTACTCTGGCCTTGGAGTTGTCACCAAATGAGACCGAGGCTCCTTGGGACTTACAAAGTTCTGTGAAGATCTCTTCATCTCTTGTCATGTGACCTGAGCATCTACTGTCTAATATCCATTCTTTGAGTTTTCTTGATAATCTTCTTTATGGACCCTGTTCTTGCAAAACAAAGAAGTTATATTTTCGGTACCCGATAAATTACGGTTCCTACAGGATTAGTTTTCTGGATTATTCCCTTGGGAATCCAGACTTTCGTGATTTTGATGCTTCTTTTGTCATCACGTCTCACTTTCCTTCCGTTCCTATTGGCATAGTTTCGATTAGGGGTGTACACGGTCTGGTTTGGCCAGTTTGAGGGTTGAAGTATGGACCAAACCAAATAATACGGTTTGAAAAATTCTCAAACCAAACCGGCCAAATTAATATTTCAAACCAAACCAAATAAAACGGTTTGGTTCGGCCGGTTTAACGGTTTGAAATACGACCTTAACGAGCAAAGTCAAAACGTAAAAAAATCTTTTATTTTTAGCTACAATTTATTTGAAAAATAAAAAAACTAATACTGTCTCTCATCGGCAAAGCACGAGACAATCTTAATAAAAACAAACAATTAATGATATAAAAAAAATAATAGTTCATATCACACTGTCAAACATAATAGTTAGGTCAAATTATTATGATGCGATAACGGTGATACCGACCCTGAGAACAGAGAAGACAAAAAGGGTAAAGAGAGACATTTGAACAAAATTGTGAGATTGAAATATTGGATAGTTTAAGGTTTATTTTAGATTTCATAAAATAAATAAAAATGTAGAAAAAGAATAAAAATGAGATTGAAATATTTGATAGTTTAAGTTTTATTTTTAAATTAAAAAAACAAATAAAAATGTAGGAGAAAAATAAAAATTATATGTTGTTGCATAGAGGATTTGAACTCATGCCTTATAAAATTCTAAGTCTAGTTAGAACCACTATACTAAATGTACTATATTTATAATTTTAATATAAAACATAAATCTAAGTATTTATTATTAATATAAACGGTTCGGTCCGGTCCAAACGGCCGGTTTCTCTACTCAAACCGTGGGCCAAACCAATTAATACGGTTTAAAACTTACGGTCCGGTCCGCCGATTTTTGCACCTGTCAAACCGGCCAAACCGGCCAAATTATTTCGGTTTGGCCGGTTTGGACCAAACCATGTACACCCCTAGTTTCGATAATCAACATAGGGATGTGAGGTAGTGTGTCAAGCCGTCATTGTCTTTTGAAAGTATTTTAAAGTAGACTCTGGCCTCAAGTAGGTGTTCCTTCTACTTGGAGTGTGTGTTGGCTTCCTTGCAACCTTAGTAGATTGCTTAGCCTTGCTAGGATTTGTATGAACCGTCCTAGCAGATGGAACAGTCTGCTGGGTAACATACATTGACTTTGTTGGCTTCTTTTCAGCAGATCGAAAGTTCAATCTCTGCTGAGCAGTCAGCTGAGGGATATTGGTCTGCCAGCATTTCTGCTGTTCAATTATCTTAACATTTTCCCTCTTGTCTTTTCTAGAGGTCTGGTGAATCTTCCCAATGGCTGGGACAAAAGTAATCTTCTTTGACTTACTTGATTCAGCGACGCAAGACTTTTCACTATCAAAACCTATTCCACCAAAGTTCTTCAAACTTCTTTGGACACTCAAAATATCATCTAAATCTCTCGTGCTTTTTATAAATCCGCATTGACATACATTTGGCACAGAGTGATTACTTTTCAAAGTTTCATTTTCTTGTCTTAAGGTACTATAACTGCTGCTTAAGACGGAGAATTTGGTTTTTAACTTCAAAAGTTCCACGTCTGCTGACAAAGATTTATCAATCTCACTGGTCAAAATTGAAAGTTGAGACTTCGGAGAGGAATTTTCCTTGACTAGAATATCCTTTAATGCATGAACTTTTTGAAAACTCTTTTAGCAAGTATTCCACATTTATTTCATCTTATTCTGAACAACATGAATTAGCAGTGTCATGCATATTATCAGAAATTGATGCAATAGAGAGAGTGGTGTTTGTTACCCGGTTTGCTGCCCGCTAGAGCTGATTCTCCTGTCTGCTCTTCATTAATGTCTGCTATGAACACCATTAGAACATCCTCTTCATCTTCTAATGAGTAGTTTTCGTCGTCATAATCTAGGATGTCTGGTAGTTTTGTTCTTGTCAGCAACACTTTGGTGACCGCCTTCGATACGCGTCTTTTGAACAACTTCTTTAGTCGTTCTCTTTCTTCTGGATCTACCTTTGGGCATTCGAACTTTAGATGATCCGGAGAATTGCACTCGTAGCATGTTCTTGGTGCTCTCTTGTTGTTTTTGTTGTCTGTTGGTTGAGTCTGCCGGAGATCTTCCTTCTTCCCTTTTGCTTTCAGCAATAGCTTTTGAAGTCACTTCATTTGTTCCTCCAGCTCGCTCACGAAGCATTCATCTTCTTTGAAGTGCGATCCGCTGATGGAAGGTATCTTCTTTGTTGAACTGGATTGAGCAGGTCAATCTGAGTGGAATGGCTTCTTTGTTTTCCACTTTTGCCCATCTCCTCGGACGTCGACTGCTGGGAGTTTTATAGTTCTTCCCGGAACCTTTCCTTGTGTTGGCGTTGCCCGTACGAATCACTCTTGCTCTGCAATAGTGACTGCTAGATTCTTTCTGGAGTAGAAGCAATCCCAATATACCTTTAAGAAGATAAACTTCTTAGGTCTTCGAGCTTCTATTATGAAAGCTTTCAAGAAGCTTCAATTAAAAACTTGGCTCGGTTGTGTTCGCGTGTTAGAGAGACTGTGTTTTATCTCATTTGTTATCTCTTGTATGTACGAAGTCGCGAACCTTTGAATCAATTAAGGATGACACCTATTTATAGGTGAAGATTCAAACGACCGGTTGAATCTTATCTGTTAGACTCAAAGGGAATGCTCGCCTATCTACATGCTTCCTTTTTCTGCATCGGACAGAGACTCTTCAAGTCTCCTTGTCTCTGATTGGCGTAGCATCTATCTTTAGCCGTCTCTTGTCAGAATGGATCTTTTGTAGGTCTGAACCCCTTTTTCTTCATGATGATTATTACATTCTCTTGGTTGGTTGGTTCTTCTCGTAACTTGTAATCCGTCTGATATTCGGCTTTGTAATCTTTTTCTTGATTGTTGATTGTCGTCTGCTGGCTACTGATGTGCGACGGATGTCTCCGTAGTTTGATGGAGTTCTTTCTTCAGCATTCTTGTCGCTTCCTTCGCATCTCTGGCCTTTCTGATCTTCAGTAATCTTCAACAATCTTCAGCAATTAGGTAAGTTTGCTGACTCTTTCAGCAAACCCGAATCTTTCTATTTCTTAATGTATTACAACTCGAGTATGAATTCCTATACAGGACTTTTTACAATTGACTCAATACTGAGTTGCTATAGCTTTGATCCACCAAAACATATCAAACTATGATTATGAATTGGTTTACAATGGAGGGGTCTAACAATATTCCTAACAGTAGGTTTATAAAACCGAGAAGCCATGAGGAACAAAAAAACATCCATAGCAATGCATAATAATATGCATAATTCACCAGACATTATTTTTTAACGACTGAGCTATAGCTCATGAACACAAGCTCTGATACCATTGGAAGGAATTGTTACCAGGGACTAGTATGCAAATAATCAAGTGGGTCTCGAAATTAATTAATTTTCATATTCAACCCAGAATATAATTAATTAGTTAATTAATTAATATTGATTCATGCCACCTGAGAATCAATACTGATTTACCCCTTTATTACCATATTATGAGGAATGGGTTGCATAGGCTCAGTAATCGGTATATCACCATATTAAAGGTTACAAACATTCATTAATTAATATGGGCTTCTGACAAACTTCTAAAATTAATTAACATATTTTATTTCTGAGTAGTATCACTCAAACCTTTTCACTTATGCTTGAACAAACTTTAGCATAATGAACATTTTGAGCTCCTCTGGGAATGTCACCATCCTATAGTGGATATGGTTACCTGGCTAAGCTAAGCCCAGTTCAGATAGTCATATACAAACTGCTATCACCCAAGATATAGATCCAAGTACATGTAAGACTCTCCACATAATATCTCAAAGTGACACACAAGTTGGTATTGACGAGATAATAGGATAAAGTTGATTGCATCATGTATTTGTTAATTCAGATAGGAGATGAAACATTGCAAGACAACAATGATTACCTGTATATTAAACAAAAATGTTTCCAATATAACAATCAGAATACTTTTAGTATACAAACCCATCATAAAGTGGTAAACGACAAAGGACATTTTATAGTGTTCGGATTGTCAAATGATCCTATGTCCACTCTTCGATCGCCATAAAGATCGGAATAATTAGAACAATGTTACAAAGTGATGTCACTGGTCTGTAGCAGTTGTGGGAAGCTTCTACGTTCTCTGGATGTATGCGCACCTAGCAAGTCCACGTTGTGTCTTGTTCTCTTCAGACAACTCATCTTAACCACGAATCCATCGCTAGGCCTCTCCAGCTGGAATGAGTGTGAGTTTGAATTCTTCACAGAACATGGTTATAGTAGATTGTCATTAGTGTCAGTTTCTAATAGGAGTTCTGAAACCAGTTACGAATTCAACTCAAGATTGAGTGTGAACTCTAGAAGATTTACTCTAGCAAGGAAGCTAAGAGTCTCTTGTTCCGTGACACAGAATAACTACTGACGAGGCTGGTATTTTCTTATATTCATCACTAGTAATTTTTTTATTTTACCAGTAACCTATTTGATACTCTTGAAGATTATTTATAGGTTTCGTCAAATCCTTTGTAAGTGCTACTCATCTTCTAGCCTTTGTACACACTTTCCGAGGTCTGCAATTGTTCAGACCTTTTTAGTGATGCTTACATCTTGTAAGAACAACTCTTTCGTTAGTTGGCTTTGTTGTTTGTTCTTGGAGTAACTCTTCTCTTTATCTCTTATATAGTCCATTTTGCTGAAGGCTTTACAACTTATTTTTTTTTTAGCTCCAATGCTGACGTGTCCGTTTCTCTAAAGAACTGGTTGAGTCAGTTGTTGGTAGATATCTTCTTGAAAAAGTAATTACTAAGCTATTAGAACTCGATCAACTTATAAATTGAGCAATTTTCATCATAAGTCAATTGTTTCATCAACAAATAATCAATTCTTACAATATCAGAATAAAAATCGATGAATTTAATTTGTCTAAAAAAAATTAAAATATACTATATTTTCTCATTCATTAAACCTTAACTAGAAAATATAATTGATACGCAGTAAGTTCAAATCCAATATTCAACTCCCCAAATTTATAAATTAATAATATCCAAAAAGATATTGCATTTATTTACGATATTAATTTTTCTAGTCTTAAAAATAAAATTCCCAACAAAATATTTACAATATCAAATCATACGGATATTTCGAACAGATAATCTCGCGAGATATCGCGCGCCGACCCCGAGATGCTTGCTCCGGAAGGAAAAAGAAAAATGCTGCGTAGATTCTCATCGGATTCCAATTATTAGAAAATTTGCATTTATCGTGAGATGACGTCATTTGGAATTATCTCGCCTCCTGCGGCGGTCCACATATCTTACCATATTCCCCCACTCCCAACCGTCCGATCTCATCCAATCATATCAAACCCCACCTTATATCCCTCGCCCTCGCCCTCAGATTGCTCCACGTGTCCCATAACGCCACGTATCGTATCCGGAGCTGCGCGTGCACGGTACGTGAATTGTTCTGCTATTTTACGGATTATGGTGAAGGATGGTTTTGACCGTGGTGGGAGAAGACGTGCGGCGGAGTTGTCTTCTGCTGAACTCAACTCCATCTCTTCAATTTCGATGAGAAATAAATTTGAAAATCTAATTTACTGATGAGAGAGAGACGTAAGAGAGATGGTTGTATATATATACGTATATATTTTTTTATTTCTTCATTATCCGATGCCTTGGATTCAATCTCTGTTCGTTTCTCTCTCTACAACTACAAAATTTCATCGATATCTTTTTTGATTGTTTTTACCCTGTCTTTTCCATCTCGATTTTAGCGAAACCACCGAGGATTAGATTTGAGTTGAAAACCCTTCCAAGATTTTTGATTCAGTTTGTATATAGTCTTTGTATGATTTGATTGTTGATATAATATTTTTTAAATTTTTATCTGTGGTTTATGTTCATAGATAGAGGCAGATAGATACAGGAAAAGGAAAAAAAAAAAAAAAAGCACATACAACAAAGGAGTTTTTTTGAGTGATTTTGTTGTTGTGTACTGCCGTTAAAATTCATATGATTTGAAGCTACATACTACCCACACGGATTTTGGGTTTTTCTTGGGAACTTGTTCTTATCTGGTGGTCTGATCAATGTGAAGAAGCGAGATTATAGAAGAGGACGGTGTTGCAAGTGTAGTTGAACCGTTTATATTGTTGCGATTTGCATAAGTTTGGATGGTGTTTTGAGTTGTAAGCGAAAGATGCAAACACCTGTTATTGGAGGGATTTGATCATTAATTGGAGTTTGATTTTTATAGATATAAAAGGGGCAAGTTTGCCGGAGGTTATGATCATTAGAGTGGTGAGGGAGCCGAGCAGCTACGTGCGGGTGTGTTAAGTGCTGTTTTCTTTGGTTCATCCATTTGGGGATGAGGAATGATAGCCAAAAAAGTGGTGATGGTGGAGCAGTGGTGCCGCGGGGTAGAGTTAATAACAGAATACTTCCGAATTCGTTTAAGGCCCTTTCGAGCTATCTAAAGATTGTTTCCTCTGGTGCTTCCACCGTTGCTTCCACTGTGAGGTCTGCTGCATCCGCAGCTTCGGCTATTGTGGAGAGGGATGGTGACACCAACCATGATCAGGTGTGACTTTTTAAGAGTTTTGATTAATGGGTATGAAAATTTTTGCATCTTTAATTCAATGCATGATTAGTCAATTTGGTTTTTGCGTGCGACTCTTGGATTTTGTAGAAGTTGTTGGACTAACTTGGACGAGTTGGTTTTTTGGCATGTGAGGTGGCGGCCTATTTTCTTTCTGTAATTGTTGCTTTAACAATTTATATTTGCTATCTAGGATGAAGCTGGTGGTTCATTCTTATCAGTAGGCATGCATGCATTTGTAGCTTCTAATATTGTCTATAAGATAAAAGTCAATCACCAGGTGATTGATTTCTTATGTGCTGTGTCTCCTTATTGATTACTGTTGAAGTTATAAAGACCTTTATATGCTGTCGTCATATGCTGAGTATTGGTTTGAGCGTGTCTGGGTATTTTTCTAATTTGTGAACATGCCTCTTCCCATGTGTCTGGTGAGTTAGGAATGCTAGTGTTGATTGTTGTTCATTCATATGAGGCACCATTTCCTTTCACAGCGAGCTTACTGGATTATTACTTGTACCGTCAAGTTTGTTGGTAACTTGCAATATGGTCCTGTAGTGCAAAAGCTTATGTCTTCTCCTGTCATGGTGTTGTAAGTAATGCACTTTTCCTTTTCATTGGACTGAGAGGTTAGATGTACTGGGAGATACGACAAACTTACCTTTTCATATAGTTGGCAGTTTCTCGTGTTAGGCAATCAACGATTGGTTGCTTCAATGCCATTTGTAGCAATGTGATCCTTCTAGAAACCTGCAGTTTTCTTCTACGCAGTTTGGAAAATTTATGCTACACTTTTGCTGCTGGTGGTGAAACTTTTATTGTTATCAGAATTGAATATGAAATGATTCTTGACTGTTATGTATTTTTTGTCGTCAATCTGTTTATGGAAATAAACTTCCAAATTTTGTTGCGACAATAGTTATAGCTTTTTAGGGTTAATGTTTGTTGTGTACTTTTTGGAGTCATATTTAGTACATTTTATTAGGTTTTAGTTAGTCTCTCATGTTCAGATACTATTCTTTTATTACATCATTAATTGATTAAATTATGATGAAAACTTATTATACTCATATCATTAGGCTACTCAATTATGATGATAACTTATTATACTCATATCATTAAGCTACTACAAAACATGCTATCTGTTCAAATTTGCAGTGATGCAGACTCATTAATTTGCTGTAGTATACTTCAGAAAAAAGTTATTACACTTTAATATGAAAATAAAGCAAGATGTTCAAGTTGATTCTGCAAATCCTTTGGACCCTGGTTACTTGACAAAGTTGATATACATTAACCTTGTTGTTGATTGGCTTGGATATGCTTTTATTGTTTTTCCCCCCACATGTTCAGTAAGAACTCTAATAGGTGTATCTTTTAAGTTTTACGCTTCATGTGACTTTGCAACTTGCCTTCATTCCTCCTCCATCAAAATTCAGGTTAAATCTAGCCATGGGGTTTTTAATTCCATTAATTATGTCCCGTGTTCGGGGTACAGTAGTGAAAGCACTCTGCCTATGACCAAGAGGTCATGAGGTCGAGCTTCCATAGGAACATGTAGGGTGTGTGTGTTTAATTAATGTTTTTTTTAGATGACCTAGCATTGTGTTAAGATTTTACAAATTTCACTTTGGATCTCATCCGTAGGATTTCAGGCATTAAGGCTTCATAGAATTCCTGTCATCCTACTTCATTCTTCGAAGATTGTGGTCTTGGGATTTATGTTATTTGATGTTTTTTTTTTTTCTGTTTCCCTAGAGCTAACACAATTTTTGTGTATTCCCTATTTAAGGTTTCCTGTGCTCGGTTTGACAAACTTGAGTTTGAAAGAGGTACCACGCGACAGATTCTCTTGCTGGGCTTCAGTTATGGATTTCAGATTTGGGATGTTGAAGCTGCTGACAATGTCCATAATATAGTCTCCAGGCATGATGGCCCTGTTTCATTTATGCAAGTGTTACCAAAACCTGTGGCATTGAAACAACATGTCAATAAGTTTGCATACAGTCGACCATTGCTGGTTATTTGTGCTGATGGATCCTTTTCTGGAGATATTAAAGATCACGAGGGGTCAGTTGTCCCCTGTAGTGGCCCCATCCAACAATTCAATGGTTCAGTTAATGGTACTCTTGTGCCAACAGTAGTTTGGTTTTATTCCTTTATATCCCAGTCATATGTACATGTTTTAAGATTTCGGTCCGTTGTCCATTTAGTGCGGTGCAGTTCTCGAGTGGTTGCTGTCTTACAATCGAATCAGGTGTGTTTTACTTAGTGAAAGCTTGTGTGATTGTGCTTGTTATGCTGCAATCCCATTCACCTTGTTCTTGTTAGGATCCTGATACAATTTTGTTGCAGATACATTGTCTCAATGCTTCCTCACTAGAGAGAGAATATACAATCGTTACAAATCCTGTGCCAATTGGATCTGGAAATATAGGTGTTGGGCCCCTTGCTGTGGGGGCCCGGTGGATTGCTTACAGTGGGATTCAAGTTGCAACTGCAAGTGCGCGTCACGTGAGTCCTCAACAGGTTACCCCTTCACCTAGTTTTCCGTCTCACTCTTCAAATGGAAGTCTTGTGGGAAATCTTGCACTCGAGTCGAGCAAGCAACTTGCTGCTGGTATTGTCACTTTGGGGGATATGGGGTATAAGACACTATCAAGGTACTATTCTGAGTTGTATCCAGGAAGCAACAATTTTCAGTCCAGTGGTGGTCATGTGAAGGTAAATGGCGCCACTAAAGGACATGCACCTGATGCAGACAATATTGGGATGGTATGCTTTATCTTTCACAAGTTTATATCTAATATGTGGATCTTTTTAGCAAAACCTTTAATTTGTGTACCTGGATGTTTTGCTTACAAAATTGTGCTGTTTGCTGGTGACAATGCATGACCCAGTATATTTATTGATGACTACCAAATAATATATTTTCTGGTATTGATGCTCAAATGTGTTCTTTCTCTTCTTAATGTGTCTTTGGGTACTGGCTCAGGTGGATATCTCTGCAGTTCTGTGTGATGCTCACAATTTCTTATAGTTTCAGCTTTCTTGAATTTACAGGTTGTCGTCAGAGATTTTGTCAGCAAAAATGTGATTGCCCAGTTTAAGGCACATAAAAGCCCCATTTTATCGCTGTGCTTTGATCCTAGTGGTGTCCTTTTGGTGACTGCTTCAGTTCAGGGTCACAACATTAATGTCTTTCGAATAATGCCAGGCTTGTCTGAGGGCTCATCTGGAGCTGCTTCTCATGTCCATCTTTACAGGCTGCAACGTGGTCTTACAAATGCTGTAAGTTGAATCACTCTTTACCGATGCAAAACTTCTTTAGGAGAGAAAATTTAATATTTTGGTAAAATGCTTTTGTAGGTTATACAAGACATAAGTTTTAGTTGTGACAGCCAATGGATTATGATCAGTTCTTTGAGAGGGACAAGTCACCTGTTTCCTATATCCCCATCTGGGGGATTGATTAGTTGTCAGTCTACTGATTCTTATCCTAATGCAAGAAACAGTGGATCCAGCTCGATGGCAAAGCCTGCAGTTCATGGATCACCAAATTCAGGATTACAGGTACTGACTCAACTAAGTGTTTGCGCATCTGGACCTCCAGTTAACCTTAATGCTGTCAGCCGAATAAGAAATGGAAGTAGTGGTTGGAGAAATACAGTAAGTGGTGCTGCTGCAGTTGCAACTGGGCAGTCTAGTTCAATCTCTGGGGCAGTTGCATCAGTGTTCCATAACTGCAAAGGCGATGGTGTGCATGGCAATCAGAGTTCCCTGAAGAAAAATTATTACCTGCTTGTTTTCTCCCCATCTGGCTGTGTGATACAATATGTTTTACATCCTTCTCTGGATGGGATGAAGGCTTTGCCTGGAGCAAATATCACTTCTGAATCCTGTCTTGATTATGATGCAAGACTAGTTGTTGAGGCAATGCATAAGTGGAATATTTGTCAAAAACAAAACCGAAAGGATAGGGGAGATAATATTGACATATATGGTGAAAATGGAAATTCAGATAAAAGTAAAGTATATCCGGAAATAAAGGAACATGAAAATGGTGAATCTTCCAATGTTTTCAGTATAACGAAAAATGGGAAGTTCGCCTCTGAAAACCAGCATCATATGTATATTTCTGAAGCAGAACTTCAAATGCATCAAAATCAAAACCCACTGTGGACCAGATCTGAGGTATACTATTGGTGTTATGAAGCGAGATACTTATCGTGCAAGGACTTCGGTAATAATGTGCTAATAACTTCCTTTGTATCTATATATGTGCAGATATATTTTCAGTCATTGCGAAGTGATGATCTATATGGAAGTGATTATGGTGGAGAAATTGAAATTGAAAGACTCCATGTCTGTATGCTCGAAGCAAGGTCAAAACACTTAGTTCCAGTTTTTGATTATCTTCAAAATTCCAAATTTCATCTTGGGAGGTATGTTTCATCCCATAAAACTGTGTAGCAGAATAATTTTACTGTAAAATCCATGTGGCTCGCTTTGTTTGTCCACAATTAGATCTGGAAGTCGGAGTGATTGCCTTTTTTTTATAATTTCTTCTATAGTTTGGTAATAATTAGACTTGTATTTTCTCACCCAGCAACCCTATATTTCTTTTTTTTTTTTTTTTTGCCTCTTAAGAGTTTTGGTTGCTCAGATTATTGCCTGGATTTTCTTTTTCTCTGTTTGCCTCTAACTTCTACCCAACTTTGAATTCAGGATTCCTACTTTAGGTGCAGACAATAATGGCCAGTTACAGCCTCGGGAGTCTGATTCCTCAGAAGATGGGAGGGTTTCCTGCAGTCATCATTCAAGTTCTCTTGATGCCATGACAAACTCTGGCATTGTAGGGGGGAATGAATTGAACAATTGTCTTGTCAGTAGCAGCAGACAAGATAATCTCTTAATATTAACTGAAACTAGCAGGGGCGACGTAAATAATAATGATTCCCCAACAATTAACACTGAGCAAAAGGAGACCATACATACTAGAACAAACGCTGCAAGGGAGAGCCAACTTAGATCTGTACATAATAGAGATGGCTCGAACCTGAAGAACCAATTTGCAGAGGGTGACGAGTTTGACTAAGGTAAAATTCCTTAGGCTTGTTGTTGGTTTGTCCGACCTTTGTTGTGATTCTCGAATGAAATCTAGTTTAAATTTCGTCTGCCTAGCACAAGTTACATATCTTGCACCTGCAGTGCCTGTGGTGTAAGGTTGTGACTGTAACTACTTGAGCTCGTTTAGAGTATATGCATGGAAGCTCGGTTGTAACACTACTTGCTCATTTGTTTTTTCTACTTCCACTGGCTCAGTTTTACTTTTTTTTTTATTATTTTTAAAAATTTACATTAATTTAAATGCACACACCTTATGTGGCTCCATGGAAGTTCGAACTCATGACGTCTTGGCCATAAGTAGAGTGTTTTGACCACTACACTTGGAACAAGGGATCCTAACTCAGTTTTATTATTATGCTATACCATGATTACAAATGTTGCCTCTCTTTGAGTGGAATACTCAACTCTGTAGAGAAGCTATTAAATTTTTAATGAGCAGGTCAGGTAGAAAGAGATTCTTAACCAGAAAGAATTTGTTACAGATGTAGGATGCTGCTATTAATCTTTTGTGTTTATGTCTCCTCTTCAGGTTTGATGATATTCTTTTATTCTGGGCAAGGGTCATTGAGAGAGAAGCGAAAACTGGATGGTTTGGATTGCGATGGAAAGTGTGCACCTTTTGTTTATTTACAGATGTAAATAAATATATCAGATTATGATGCCAATAATATCTTCCTGCTTCGATACTTTAACATTTGCAATTTATTTATTTTGAGAAGTTTTATTTGGTTTCCACTTAAAACATTATGTATAAAGCATGATTTGGTGAACTAAACAATCATAAACTGTAAATTAGATGAGCATGATAACTGTTGAAGCGGATACGGAATCTTGGGAACACAATAGAAAATAAAGCCAAGGTAATAGAAGATAGTCGAAAAACAAGAACAATAATATGAACAATAGTTTTGAGCATAGCATTTAATGATGTAATAGAAAACTACAGACAAACAACAATCGAAAGCCTAGCAGTAAAAAGATGTGTTCACAATGTAGGATTTCAGCTGTGTGTTGAAAGTGACCTTGGGCCACCTGTTTATAGGAATTGTTGGGGTCCAAGGAAAATCTAAAGATTCAACCCAATTGTGGCACTTCTACATCTGTAATTATATTTGTTGAACAAGCCTATTTTGTGAAGCCCAAAAAAATATCTTGGGATGCCACCTCGAAGCTCATGAATTCAGAGTTAAGGCCACAAACATAACTTAACAGTAGAGAATACTAACAAATTCGGCCCGCAATATCTTCTATCATTACGAAAAGCTTGTTCGATAAAGCACTCCTAACCACCCAAGGACCCAATTGCAACTGATAAGAAGGTGAAAGAAGCTCCGTGATATGATATCCCTCAACTGCCCCCATATAGTGGTGGAACTTAAATCTTAGGCAATTATGCCTTAAATCTTAGGCTAACGTCACATTCTCTCAAGGTGTATATTGTTGTTTTGAACACCTTATGGGATATGGAAAAAGGGAGGAGAGGAGAAAAAAATGAATATACATGCATAACTTCAAAAATGGAATTTACACTTAATTTTTTCTTAAATTTATTGTGAGCACGTTCCACATAAATGAAAGAAGTTTTACACATAATAAATGTTGGTCCCAAATGTCAAAGTAAATACGTGCGGAAGTCTTTTACTGTGTTGTGGTCCACCTGACTTTTTCTCCAGTCAGTTAAGACATTAGAAAGTTGGTTTTATTCCAGAAATATTCTTAATCATTTTCAAGCTATACACTAATTTGTGAGTTGTTGAGTTTCAAAATCACCAATCAAATCAAAATAAGAACACAAAGCAGTAAATGACACAGTATATTTTATAGTAGTTCGGATGTCAACTGATCCTAATAGAGGTGAGCAATGGTCGGTTCAGTTTGAAAACTGAACCAAAACTGCCAAGTCGTTAAACTGTTTTTTTCAAAAATTCAAACAGAACCGCACCATTAATAATCTTGAAATTGAAGCATACAGAGTCAACAATTTTGGTTTGAATTTTAACCGAACCGCACCAAATTCGACAATTTCGGTTTCAATTAAAAGCCTAATTATTGGTACATTTTTTTTAAAAAAAAATCTTAAAGCTAAACTTATATTACAATGTTCTAACACACATTAAACTTCATAAACATATATATATATATATATATATATATATATATATATATATATATATA
>JAPKLW010001145.1:215691-242197 GCA_026898455.1 Plectranthus barbatus | reverse complement strand
TGTCGAAAGTGAGTAAGTGAGAGAGAGAGCGTAAGAAAAAGATGAGAGAATTCTGGTGTACGCAAGTTTGCAAATCAATTGAATTATATAAACTAAAGTTACGTACGTACATGATTCAATGAATGGATGGATTCATAGTCTACAAAAAATAATTGATGTAATTGATTACTACAGTACAAAATAGGTCGATTCTTACTGTTTTTTTCAAAAAATAGTTGATGGAATTGATTAGTGGAGTACAAAATATGTCAATTGTTACTGTTTTTTTCAAAAAAATTAACAAATTGGCATGCATGTGTCGGCATCGCAATGTACGACTTATTTGTATTCACACATCTACTCAATAATTTATTCATTGCAGGAAAGAAAAATTTTAAAAAGAAAAAATCAACTCAAAAAGATGTAGGGGTCAATTTAAAAAAATGAAATGTGGAGTCAGGACCACGGTCAGACCGGGTCAGGACCGGTTCCTGACCGGTCATCACCATTGTAAAAAAAAAAAAAAAAAGGTTCGGTTTCCTGGCCGGTCAGCACCATTCTGAACCGGTCAGGAGCATTAGTTTAAAAAAATTAATAAGGTGGTCAGGACCGACCGGTTCGAACCGGTCGGCACCGTTCCTGACCGGTCAGGACCACTATGAACCGGTCAGGATCACAAATAACATATATACATATATTTTTCCCAAATAGTGATGATGACCAAATCAACTCAAGATCCAATAAATTGTTTTTCTTTCCTTATTTATAAAATTGTTAAATTCATTATATTACTTAAATATTGCACTTAATTAATAATATGGACATCATTACACTAATAATTGTCTAGATTTGATAGTTAAACGAAAATTATTGTCAGAAATTGTACGTTTGGGCATTTCTTATACATGTTTATAAAAGTGGGCATTTCCTTGATATGTTTTAAAAATTTGGGCATTTTTAAATATTAAGACTATAAAGATTACTATAAAAATTATAAAAGCAATTATATTCGTCAATCTTTAATAAAAGAACACTAATAAAATAACTTTAATCATAATTGAAATATAATCAAAGAGTCATATTGCATAAGATAAGATAGAATTCTAAATAAATTAATAAGCCGGCGTAATTCATGTGCAATCGTAAAATGATATTTATCATGAAGTTTATCATACATATTGATAAAATAAAATCATTAACTATGTAAAAACTATTCAAATAAAAAAAATTAATTAAGCACCCTTTTTTTTCGTCGCAGTTAGGAAAAAATGCACTAAAACTAATTTATGAGAGGAGATTACTCATGCGATGAGTAGAGTATTTACCACTAAATAGTACACAAAATCATGAATTACTGAACGTAACATTATTAATAAATTATTCTAGTGCATTCCTTATGACTAATTAACATGAACTTATTTTGACGGCTAATTCATTCACGCACATGAGAATGGACCTAATCTATGCACGTGACACGTATATATACACAAACATATGTAAACCTTATCTACTAATGAATCTGATTTTCCTTGAATTTATATATATTGAAGCAGAATATTCGCAAAAATTGAGTGAATCAACAATTATAGATATCTCAATTACAGAGCCACGTCTATTCACCGTAAAAAGGATGATGGAACTTAAAATAAGATTCCAAATTTTCTTGTAGATTTATCAGATTGGAGAAAGATGATTATATTCATTGAATGGTACGCATAATTATTCACAAAGTAAAATAGATTGAATATTTCTTGGTTCGGTAATCAAGATTTTGATTTCAAAAGAAATTACCTCGCAGGAAAGACGCGATTTTTTCCTATGGCACACACCAATATTTTTCAGTTGATTAAAGCTTCGTGCTGATAACATGTTGTGAATCGAATCCTTCTTGTATCACAGATAAGCAATAATAGAGAGAAAAATAATATAGGGAACAAGATGGAGAGAAAAATAGAGAATATTATTATTCATTGATGTGTAGAGAGAATTACAATATCATGTCCTATATATAAGGATGAAATCATATCTTCTATAGAAATCTAGAAAGATATGTATATATCTCTAAAGTATATCTTAAGTAATGTCCATCAAATAAATATATTTATAACACACAATTTTTCCACTACAATGTGAACCTTTTAATAAATTTTCATTTATATCCATTTGAAGGTAAAAACTGTAAATTAATTATATTAAAAGGGGACATGGAAATCTACAATTTGTAAAATTTATTTAGAAACACAGATTATATAAATTGTGTCGATAAGATTAGATTATGTATGAAATTCAAAATTCGTAAAATATGTTAAAAATATAGAGATTTAGTAGGTTGACGGGATCTTGATTTTCTTACTCATCAATTATTGAATAATTATAGTTTATCCTCATAGGAAACTAAAGTGTTAATTTCTTTAAAAGTTAGTAAACTATTTTAAATGTATGAAATTGAGTATTTAACTTTTATTTATATCAAAATCAGTATCAAACTACTATTTTTATATTAATGATAGTTTAAATCAAATTTTGCAATTTACCTAATCCTACATGGCAATCATAATACACATAAATTGCCATATATTTTATACCTAATTATATTTTAAATACTAAAATCAAATATTTAAACCCTAATCTATATATTTAAACGCAGCCCCAGATTTTTTAAAAAATAAAACACTCTAATATATTAACACACACTGGCACACACATATATATTGTAAATTTTTGGAACAAAACGTGACTTTTGGGTGACTGAAGTCAAGAATTTTGATTTTTTTCCGAACTAATTTTAAAGTTAAATGTTTATTTTTTTAGATACTTTCATTTTGTTTAATTTCCGTTTCTTCAACGAAATTTAATTTAAAATAAATCATGAGATTTTATTGATTTCGCAACACAAGATTAATATAATAACAAGGTATTGATACTTTAATTCCAAATTAATTACGCTTCATGGTTGCAAATAAAAAAAGGTTTTATTGTTGTAAGTTTGGATTATAGTATTTTAATTGATAATTAGGCAAAATACATGTGGCAATCTATGTGTACTATAATTGCAATGTACAATTAAATAAATAGGAAAGTTTGAATTTAAACCATCAATAACGTAAAATACTAGTTTGATACAAATAAAAATTAGTGTCCAATTTGATGCAAATAAGATATTTTAGTGACTTTTTGAAAGAAATTAACAACTAAGATTTGTATGATTTTTTTTAT
Organism: Plectranthus barbatus; assembly: GCA_026898455.1. Taxonomy (NCBI): domain Eukaryota; kingdom Viridiplantae; phylum Streptophyta; class Magnoliopsida; order Lamiales; family Lamiaceae; genus Plectranthus; species Plectranthus barbatus. The sequence continues at coordinate 239,002 of JAPKLW010001145.1, read as the reverse complement.
TGTGGAAATGAGTTTGTTTAGTAAAGGGATTGCTGTAGAGATGGTCGATATCTTATTCAAAAAAAATTATATATAAAATATTTGTTATCATATTTTTAGTTAAAATATTGAAATATATCTTGAACTAAGTACATTTTTTCAAATATATCGTGAACTATTTAAATATTTAAATAAATACTCAAACTATTTAAAATATGCAAATATATTTCATATTATTTTTTCCGATCAACGGAAGGTGACTGTATTGTCATAATTTAAAAATTCAAGCCAGACACAATAAGCTACCATACTCAACATTTAAATCCAATAATTTAATTTTCTTACTTAGATTCAATAGTACAATCACCTTTTAATTGATCGAGAAAAAATAGTTTGAAATATATTTAAATGATTTAGATACTTATTTAAATATTTGAATAATTAAGGATAAATTTGAAATAACGCCCATAATTCGGGAGACATTTGAATTTTTTCTAAATGGATAAAATATAGTATATGTCGAATTAAATCATCAATAATAAATTTACTTATTCAAAATGATTATTTTTCTTCATTCAAGCCGAGGGATATAGTTTATGAAACAAAGGGGCTCAATACGTGTTGCCGAAGTCCAAGCCCAACAAAAATATAAACACAACAATAACAGAATTCGTTGAGGAATTAAAACAAACAGTTTGTATGCAGAGTCAAACCGATCAACCAGAGCAGATCTCCTTCAGCTTACACGCCGCAGATTCATCCACCGAATACTGCAACAGATCACCATAACATTACAGTCACAATGTAGCCATATATACAATGTGCGTGGGAGTGAGATTGGGATTGAGATTGACCTTGTTGAGAACCCAGAGAGAATGAGTGTAGGCACGGTGGAGGAGCTCGTTGACGGCGGCGTCATCGTTGGGGTCGACTTCCCTGTAATTGACGAAGTTTTCACGGGCGAATTTTGCGTAGTAAGCCCTAGTCTCCTCCGGCAGGCGCCGTACCAGCCGCAGCACTTCGCCGTATGCTCTTAACGCCTTCTGCATCTCTCGATAAACCATTTATCAGATCAAATTCTCAACTCAAATTCAGCTGTTTTCTTCTCGATTGATTTTGAGGGCAATGAGATATGCATGGGCCAATGGAGAAAATTGTGGATGTTCATTGGGCCAGGTGAGTCTTTGGGCTGGATCTCTACAAATTATTTTTTCAATTTCGTATCCAATTATTCAAAAAAAAAAAAAACATAAAGAGTTTTATTTAGATTATCAAACATGATATATTGGAACAATTTCATAAAAATGTTTATATTCGATTGAAAAAGATAATTTAGTGCAGTCGAATGGTAGCTGGTATTTCTATTTTCTCCAATATTATTGTATAGTTATATGATTGCTATATTTGCATAGACCACCGACGCTTATTGTTTCATAGCCAGCTTTTTTTCTTCTTTTTTTTTTCCCTTTTCAAACTTTTTAAAAAAAAAAAAGAAATATGAAATGAGTTGGGAATAATTGATCAAAACTTTGCATATAAAAACTTATACACAAAATTCTCATCATCAAAATTTCTCCGGAAAGACTCTTTCAATTTTCTTTTGTAATTGTTTGGTGGGTAATGTATATTTGCTTGCTACAAATCCATTTTTACTACATTTTCTTGTTATCAAACATATGGTTTGACAATATTAATGATTGAAATCCATAATTCACCGAAATACCAAAATTAAGGAAGCTTAGATATAGCTGGATGAAAGAAATGCTAGTCCCACGAAAAATGTGCAGAGATTAGGAAAAAGTAGGAGTAGAGCACATGCATTTTGGTTCATCGGAGGAAGAGATTGCCAAGAATAGGCAACGCCAGACAGAGCGGGGCCCACGCCGTTGCCGTGTGCATTCAAAGCAATGGCTGTCATCTATTAACCAACCGCCCTTTTGCTCTCTGCTCTGCTCTGCTCCACTTCCCCCTCCTGGCCAATGGAAATTTGTACTCTATACATATACGTATACCATACATACACTCCCCTCAAACATTCCGCATTTTCTTCCATTTTATTTTATATACTGCCGCCCGCAACTATATATATGGGCTAGACCCAGAGTGTCAGAATTGGGTTTTTTTTTTTCTCTGTCATAGTGACACTGCAGTTGTATGACGATGGTGCCAATAGGGTTTTCTCTTTTGCTGTTTGTTTGTTTTGTTGTGGAGCCAAGTTTCTTGTTTGGAGTTGCTGTGAGAGATAAGGATGTTTGGAGGTCGAGGTCGGAGAAAATTATGGATGGTACGAGGAATCTTGAGGTTAGGTTCGATGGGCCTGCTGCCCACTGGACTGATGCTCTCCCTATTGGGAATGGTCGTCTTGGTGCTATGGTTTGGGGTGGCATTACCAACGAGACTGTTAATCTCAACGGTAATTGAGATATGCTTTTGTTTTTTGTGGTTGCTCTGTTTGCGTGGAAAGTTAATGAGACCTGCTTTTATTTTCTGTTTTACTGAAGTGATAAGGATAGTGCAGTTATGGTGGGAATGTGCATGTTTTGAGAGAGAGAGAGAGAGAGAGTAAATGATATTTTGATATAATGGATGGTCATGTGTCTCAAATGATATTTTGTAGTTCTTGCATTTTTCATCATGCTCCCTCCCTGATCTAAGGGAGATTCTCTCAGAACTGCAGCCGATTCTCCTTCATGGACATCTTGAAAATGGCATAGAATTTTCTGTTTCTTTGTACTGATTTTAGGTATGTCAAGAATTTTGGGTATAAAACTTGAATGTGGCTTAATAAGGGCATTAGAATATGTATAAATTCTTTGCTTCAGATAAATGAGTCTACTACTTTTGATAGTTAAAGTTTTGCAGTGTTATGCTTCGAGAAATTAGGTGGCAGGAATGCCATAATTGAAATGTTACAGTTCAAAGAGAATAGGTATATAAACATATAGTCATTGGATGTTCTCCTTTTCTCTTGGTGCAGAAGACACACTTTGGACAGGGATTCCCAGTGATTTTACAGACGATGGTGCTCCAATCACCCTTTCTGAGGTTAGGAAACTTGTCGACAATGGACGATTTGCAGAGGCCACTGCAGTTGCAGCAAATTTGTCTGGAGCTCCTTCAGATGTAAGCTGCTTTTTTACTTCCAAATTCGGGATTCTCTGTTTATGTATGTTGCAACATATTTCGCATTGTTGAATATGGTTAGAAGTGAAGAGTTACAGAGATAGATTTTTCCAGTTCATTTGAACTCCTACCGTTTATTACTGATTTTTATTTTCTTAAAATCTGAATGTATTGTAGGTTTACCAGCTCTTGGGAGACTTAAAACTTGAGTTTGACAAGTCTCATGCTGCATATGATGAAGGGACTTATCAAAGAGTGCTGGATTTAGACACTGCAACAGTTAATGTCCAGTATTCTGTCAATGGCGTTGGATATGCAAGGGACTATTTTGCCTCACATCCAGATGATGTATTTATGATGAAGATTTCTGCAAACAAGTCCTCTTCTCTAAACTTTACTGTGTCTCTAGATAGCAAATTGCATCACCATGCATATGTAAATAACAACAGCCAAATCATTTTAAATGGACACTGTCCAGGCAGAAGAATCCCTCCACAGGTCTATGGAAACTCTAGTCCTAAAGAAAGAGGACCTATGGGGCCCGTTCAGCATTCCAATCCCAAAGGAATTGAATATTTTGCAGTTCTAGATTTGCAGATTGGTGGTGGTGCAGGTGAGCTGCATGTTGTGGATGGTAGAAAGCTACGAGTGGTGGGTTGTGACTGGGCTGTTATCCGTATTTCTGCAGCATCATCATTTGATGGACCCTTCACCAACCCCGTGGATTCAAAAAGAGATCCTAGATCTGAGTCTCTAAGTAAAATGGATGCTGCCAAAAGATACTCATATGCTGATCTTTACTCGCGACATGTCAATGACTATCAAGCGCTTTTCTATCGCGTCTCACTGCAGCTTTCTAAAAGCTCCAAAGATGCAACAAAAAATGAGAAGGATGGGGTGATTACCACTGCAGAGAGGGTCAAGTCCTTTAAAATTAATGAAGATCCCTCTCTGGTCGACCTTCTGTTTCAGTATGGTCGATACCTATTAATCGCTTGTTCACGTCCTGGATCTCAACCTGCAAATCTTCAAGGCATCTGGAACAAGGACATTGAGCCAGCATGGGAGTATGTTCTAGTTTCACTAGCGTGCTTTCACATAATTAAACATTTCCAGTATTTCTTTCTTGATATCTTATATCTTATGCTGTGTATTTTACTCCTCAGTGGTGCTCCTCACTTGAATATCAATCTCCAAATGAACTATTGGCCTTCTCTCTCTTGCAATCTCAAAGAGTGCCAAGAGCCTTTGTTCGACTTCATTTCTTCTCTGTCCGTAAATGGAAAAAGAACTGCACAGGTACGTCTCTTTTCTTCTAGCTGAAATTTTCTTCATGGTGTGTTGAACTACTGATAGCTAAATACAGAACTCAAACAGTTGCACACATAGAGGAACTCCATTGATGCAATAGCTTAAGCTGAAACTAGGATTAAGATTTTGCTTCTGATCAATGAGAGAACTGCATTTTCCAATCTGGATGTTTAGGTGGGGTTAAATTCAAGACGACACAAACTCCTTTCTTAGTACAATCTTTTAGCACATGGAAACAGTTCTTGTTTTGTACAACCTTCATGCATTTAGTTGCAGAATGTTACAGGTGAATTACGGTGCAAGCGGTTGGGTTGCACACCAAGTATCTGATATATGGGCCAAAACTTCTCCAGATCGTGGTCAAGCTGTGTGGGCTTTGTGGCAAATGGGTGGAGCATGGCTTTGTACTCATTTATGGGAGAATTATGCTTATACAATGGACAAAGTAAGAATCTTCCATATTGTCATCCTCCAAAATTTAGATGTTTCTATGCCTGCTAGTTTCACATTTGGCATGCATGATCTTACTGGATACTATCAAATATATTAGAAAATGTTTATGACTTACCAAGACTTGGTGATACTAAGTTCCTCCAAAGCATCAACTGTCGATATTCGATCGATAGAATCCAATGTGCCTATCACGGGCTTTTTCATGTTGAAGGCACATGAGAACACTTGCCACTTCTTCTTGTAGTTTGTCACAAGTCACAAAATAGATTGTTAATCTGAATATTGGTATTTTGTGGTTATAGGAATTTCTGAAAAACAAAGCATATCCATTAATGGAAGGCTGCACATTATTTTTACTGGACTGGTTAATCGAAGGCCCTGAAGGTCGTCTTGAAACAAATCCATCTACCTCCCCAGAGCATATGTTTACTGCTCCGGATGGTAAGCCTGCCAGTGTTAGCTACTCAGCCGCCATGGACATGCAAATTATTAGAGAGGTTTTCTCCAACATCATCTCTGCTTCTGAGGTAAATCTCTTCTGCTGAAATAACTGACACTCTAGAATCCTGTCTTCCATATGTTATGAGCCAAATTGAGTTCAAAACTGAAATGTAGGAACTAGGCAAAAGTGATGATCATCTAATTGCAAGAGTCCGTAAAGCTCAAGCACGCCTTAGTCCTACCAGGATCGCTAAGGATGGCTCGATCATGGAATGGGTGAGTTAATGCTTGCACATTGTGGGTTTATGCCACTCTACTTGACAAGAAACCCGATTTTGTGTTCGTCATGGTTTACCTTTTTTTCAGGAACAAGAGTTTGCAGATCCAGAGGTGCATCACAGGCATCTGTCACATCTATTTGGCTTGTTCCCTGGGCATAGCATCAATGTCGAACAGACCCCAGATCTATGTAAAGCAGCGGAGTATACCTTAATCAAAAGAGGTTGGCATGGCATCAATTCTTTATTCGAATTTTAGCAACTCCTGAATGAAGTCTATGGCCCGAGACCAGAAACCATCAAGTCTTATAGTAGTCATCTTGTGTGGTTTGAGCAGGAGAGGAAGGTCCAGGATGGTCAACCACATGGAAAGCTGCCTCGTGGGCTCGACTGCATAACAGCGAGCATGCGTATCGCATGGTAAAGCATCTATTCAATCTAGTGGATCCCAACAAAGAAAGTGACTATGAAGGAGGGCTGTATGCCAACCTCTTCACTGCTCATCCACCTTTCCAGATCGATGCAAACTTCGGGTAATAACAACAAAACACAACACAACACATCAATCTCATTTGTTGAACTAAGCTATAACTCAAAATCTTTCTACGTTGTGCCAGATTTTCTGCAGCAGTGGCAGAAATGCTAGTTCAGAGCAGTGTGAAAGACTTGTACCTGCTGCCGGCTCTTCCTCGTGAGAAATGGGCGAACGGCTGCATTAAGGGGGTGGCGGCACGTGGCGGCATCACCGTGAGCATGTGCTGGAGCGGAGGAGATCTTGATGAAGTGGGAGTTTGGTCCAACAGCCCCGGTGGGAGTGGTTGGAAGAGGTTGCATTATAGAGGAAGAAGTGCTGCTGCTGAAATATCGTCAGGATTAGTCTACACTTTCAACAGCCGCTTGGAATGCGTAGACACTCACACACTCCTATAAATTATAATCCCATTTTCCTCTAGTTTTGGCTGGCCTAAATTATAAATAGATCAAGAAAAGCTTATTATGTTTTTAATACAAATGGTGATAATAGTATTTAAACTTTTTTTTTTTTTTTTTTGTTGAGGGGGAGGAGTTTGAGAATGTTATTGTTAGCAACATTATTTTGGGAAGAGTAAAGTATTAAATATATTATAAATTATTGTAATTTTTTAAAATATATTATAAATTATGTATATCATTAAAATTTATGTTAAACTATTAGTTTTGTTTTAGATTTGTGTTGGGAGCGAAGATTTAGTGGCAAAATTTAAGAAGATTACACTACTTTGTGATATACTTATTTAGGGGTGGCAATTCGTGCGGATCGGATTCTTATCGTGTCAATCTGTTATCGATTCAATCCGTTAAGGTCAAATCCGTATCCGATCCGTTAAGAAAAATCAAAATCCGTATCCGTATCCGATCCGTTAAGCTCAAATCCGTATCCGCACGAATCCGATTCGTATCCGTTAAGGATCCAATAAGTATCCAATCCGAATGATCAATTATGAATCTGATCCTATAAAGACCCAATAAGAATTCAAAGCGGATTAATTCAATAAGAATCCATTTTAATAAACACAATTATAATCCAATAACAATTTGATAAGATAATACAAAATATTCATATTTGATTGTTCAAATCATGTGTTGGATAAAATAAATAAAACTTCAACTTCATTTGAAATTAAAATCCTCAATCAAATATCTCAAGATACATAGATAAATTTTAAATTCAAATACTACTGGTCAAACTTGTTCATTTCTAAATACTGATCAATCTTTAACCCTAGTCATCAATATTCCAATTACAATTTTGAGGGAGAGAAATATTAATTAATTTTTTAAGATTTGTAACAAATAAAATAAATTATAATAAATATCGTTTTATCTATCATGGTGAAATTGCAAGAGTTGAGACAATGAATGATAATCTACAATACTTTCATCAACATTAAAATTTAAGATCTTATCAATTAGTTAATCGGTTGATACAACTTAATTGAAAACTTGAAGTTGAGAAAAAAAAAAGTTATTAAATTTTGATAGTTGAAGAAAATAAATATTAAAAAAATAAATAAATACTATATTTTTGGGTGGTGAATTAGTAAAATGGGAGACAGATAATGAAAAACAAGAGATTTGAGTTTTTGAAAGAATTCTAAATCTAAACTAATATATCAAAATTAATTAATTAATTATTATATTTAAAAAAAGAAATATTTTTTTATTAATTTATTAACGGATATTCATATCCGATATGAATTCGATCCGTTTAATGAATTATCCAATCCGATCCGTATCCAATTCGAATCCGATCCGAATTTTTCGTGTCCTTATCGTGTCGATCCGATAAGGATCCATATCCGATAAACCTCAATCCGTATTCATTATTATCATGCGGATTCATGTCGAATTAGCGGATCAGATTAAAAATTGTCACCCCTAGATATATTTGTGTATTGATGTGTAATTTTATACATGTCGGGTGTCGTGGGAAAATGTTCAACTACATTTCGAATCATGAGTGTTTTGTAAATTTTATTCTAAATTATTTAAATGTTTAAATAAATAACTAAATTATTTAAAATTATGTAAATATATTCTAAGTTATTTTGTCTCGATCGACAGAATATTGTCTGTTTTGTCATAAATTAAAGTATGACACAATAAGTTATCATTTGAATATTTAAATCCAAAACCTTATTTAATAAACTTGAATTCCCGACAATATAATCAACTTTCTGTTGATCAATATATATTTGTGTGATTTTAAATAATTTGAGTATTTATTTAAATATTTGAACAATTTTTTATAAATTAAAAAAATTGTGCACACTTCAAAATATATTTAAGCAAGTTGCCTTTTAATAATATACATAATTTATAATACATGTTGGTTCCGATTTTTCTTAATAATTGTAAATGCACAGCGGAAATAATTAAGTATGCTCTTGCACTTATCCAAACTATTGATTGCTTGTCAGTTTGTTTAGGGTTTAGGGTTTGGTTATCAAATCTTAGTTCAGGTCTTAAGTCCGAGTATGTTTAGTGTCAGTTTCAATATAAACTACAACACTTGAGTGTTGAGTTTTAAGAAATGTAAACTGACAAATTGAAAGCAATAAATTAAGACAAAAGATTTATAGTGGTTTGGACTCTAAAGGCCCTACGTCCACTCTTCACACTAAGGGTGTGCACGGTTCGGCCGAAACCGGCCAAACCAAATTAATTTGGTCGGTTTGGCTGGTTCGAGAAAAATGATTGGCCGGGTTGGTTTGAAAAATCTCAAACCGGATGATTTGATTTGGCCGATGGTTTGAAGGATGAAACCGGCCGTATAAATAATATAATTTTAAATATAATAATGATAATAAAATATTATTTGATAGAAAGCTAAAATATCAATTATATTGATATATATGTCCGATGCTTATATTATTTCGAATTGTAACCTTATAAATCAACTTATATTTAATTGTTTCTTGCAACCATAATATTATTTATTTATTACTTATCTCATATTTATAATTAATGACAAGCGAGATATATATATATATTAGTTTTATTTTGTGTATCATTATTTCATTAATATCTAATAATAAAATTGATATACAAGTTTCATTTATTATCAGTTGAATAATCTTCAAATCGTATAAACCGGCCGAACCAAACTGTTTTAATATGGTTTGGCCGGTTTGGTTTGAAATAATTATTTGGCCGATTTGGTTTGTGAAAATCTCAAACCGTACCTATTGGTTTGGCCCGTACTTTGCCCCTTAAACCTGCCAAACCGGACCGTGCACACCCCTACTTCACACAGATGTTTGGAAATCCACTAAATTCAGGATCACACAAGGTGCTCATACGATTTATCGTTTGTCGGTGAATGTCTCGTCCACCGATCCACAAGCTCACTAAGTCAGTCCCAGGACTGATTTATTAGTTTGGTCTTCTAATCAACTCTAGTTTACTACTCGATAATAAAGACCTTACAGAACTTTACATTTAAGACCATATTGTAACTAATCTGGAAACTTACTAAGATGACTTTTATTTCAACCCACCAAAATAAAATAATTTCTAACAAAATTTTCAAACAATACGTTTATTACATTACTTTATATTTTTTTTTATAAGAATATGATGTGTTATATAAAGTATAATGGTTTGTTTACTTTACTAATTACAATTATTTTCAAATTTCTCAAACATATTTCACATTTTTAAAAATCATTACACTATATTTTAAATTTTTGTGAATTATAAAAATATATTTTATTAATATTAATTTTGGAAAGGCTAGCTGAGCTACAGTCCCACTGCTTAGCATTTCTCAAAAACCCTCAACAAGACTCAAAACCCTCGCTCGCAATTATCCCAAATTCACCAACAATGGCTTGGCGCGGTTCCCTTTCTCGATCGCTGATGTCCACCGCTAGAGCTTCCGCCTTCCGCTCATCGCCACCTCTCTCCACGCCGCGCCGCCTGCGTCCTCCTCCAGGCGTCAACTCGCGCCGCCTCACCTTCTCCAATCCCAGGTCCTAAATCTTATAAGTCAATCCAATGTTCTAATTATTTTTTGATTGAGGTTGAATTCGTTCTCTTACGTTTCATAATTCTGGAAAAAAAAATAATGACGAACATTTCGACATTTTCGTATGGCTAACAAATTATTTTCATTTATCATGAAAAAGATATATTTCCATGACTTGCTAATTTGTTTTAAGCTTACTTGGTATGAGAGAAATGCTGCATCGAATTATCTACTTTATTCAACTTCAGCGCCTGGGTGTTGTACTTGGGGAATGGGGGATTTATTTACTTGTTGGCTATCTGGCTGAGGCTTTTAGTGTTGGTAATTTGATGCAGCACACTGGGGGAGCTGGGATGCGCCCAATCACTATTGCTGTATCGAATGGCGGCAGCAGCACCTTTGACATCACATTTGGCGGTTAATGTGCGAGCTTTCTGTGAGCTGTCCCATGGTACCTTCTGCCGTTCTTGTCAGGATCGCTAGTAGTTTCTTTGTGAGTCTGATGCTGTTGTCATTAGGATTGTTATGTGCTCGTAAAGAAAACTCAGAATTTTTGTGCATTAGCTTACCCAATTGATGGTGCTCTCCGTGAGAGTTTTGATGAACTGTAGTTCTGAACTTCTAATTGTTGGCCAGCCTTTTTTGTATAAGGATGAGAATCATTAGGTTATAAGAAAGTAGAAATATTAGAGACTTTTGATAGCTTCTCCAACTAGCAGAAGACTCTTAGTACTGACTGACTTTATAGGTTGTTTTCTTTTGAACTTGTAACTTGATCTAGTGGAGGAATAAGCAACTTGTACACGAGATTAGTGAATTTGAGGTGCTTTTTTTGAAAAAAAAAAAACAGAAATGTATTATTGAATTACTAAATGCTTAAATATTTTCAGAATAATATTACTGTTTGATAGGATCATAGATGATTAGATGTATACTTATGTCAGTATAACATATCTACTTTCTGCATTTTAAAACTCATTAAGGTAACAAATTCACTGTAACTTCTAAGTTCTGACAGATTTTGCCAATTAAAGGTAACTAATAAAATTATTATTCAATAAATTAAGTAAATTTACGTGCATTTTCAACTTTTTTACATTTTTTTTGTACGTGTGTGTTTGCTTCTTTTACGAGATTTTATTTGCCCATGAACATAAAATGTTGTGAGGGAGTTGGGCATTGAAACCTTTTGGAACCGAAGATTAAGTTTGATAGTAATGTAAATGTTACATGAAATATCATTAGTGTCTTGGAGAAAATACGACAAATGTTCTCTCCCCAAGAAAACATATTTAAATACAATCTTTAAGTTTGATGCTTCTTGTCGAGGATAAATCATATTATTGAAAGACAGTTAGTTGGAATAACTCCTTTGTGCAGACCATTCTGTTATCCCTTGCTTGAAAACTCTATTCATTCTTTTCTGATTTGTTGGCTAAGGCGTGTTAGCTATGCTTATTGACTATATAAAAACTCAATGCTTATTGCATTCTTTATTATTGGTAATGAGCATGGCTCCGAATTGATGACTGAGCTATTCTCTGGTTGCCTCGAGGTGATAATCTATTCTACCAACAACAAAATCTTAGTATGTTAGCATTGAAGTGTATTGTGGAGTCATATGCTTTCTTTAATTTAGATAGTTTGGGGGGTTGGGGGGAGGGCTAGAAATGCATGCTTTGAATTATATACAATAAGAAAGTTAATTTTTGGAAAGGGAGAAAATATAGAATAAAAAAGTTGGCTGTAGGATTGTGTACCTGCTAGGTGCTGTTTAACCTGTGTAATTGACTTTTGTTTTGCGCTGTTGATTCATACCAAATATGCTTTTAGCCATCGGAGTGCTATGGTTAGTCAGACGTGTGCATTATCATGATATAGAATCACATATGCCCCTATCCATTTCTGATTTGTTCTACCATATTGAAACTGTTTGTCATAGGAAATTGAGACAGACTTTGATATTGTTTTCAATTTTTTTAAAATAAGTGTTTGACTGCCAATACCAATTATATTAGTTTGAGTTGAATCAATTTTGGTGATGGCTTATTTTTAGCATTTATGTGGATGACAGAAGGTTGGATTAAGAAATGAGAAATGGGCATGTTTGCTATTGGACTATTTTGGGTTTCAGTTTAATTACCTTATAGGATGGTGTGTGTTCAGCTCCACTACATGAGTGATGCAAAAAACAAGTGGCTCTACATACATACATGATAATTGATAATGCTTGTTGAAGTGACTGATGACTCACCAAGCATATTCTAAGCAGACAGCTTCATGTTCTTGTAAAACCTAATTTGAATTATTTTAGAGAAATAGTCATCCCCATTAATATCTGTTTTCGCATTTGTGGCAGGTACTTGATCATACTGGGGCCAGATGGTCAGTTGCTTTAAATCTTGGACTTGGTTGATTGATAGGTGGTTGGTTTGCAGGAATTTCCCCTTTTATATTCATAAATAATTCTCATACATTTTCATGTTCCTTTAGATAGACTTTAAATAGAGCCTACATTGAAGACATTTTTTAGAGCTCAAGTTCCTTCAACTTAGGCTCTTTTTTTTTTCACTTGCTTTACAAATTCTTCCGGTTTCACCTTAAGTTTCCTTATCTATGACTTGGGCTAAAGTTCTAATCATCCATTCGTTAATCATGAGAATCATATTTTCTTTATTACATGCTTATTTTTATCCTTCATTTCTTTACTTTCGCAGCCTTATGGGATCTCACTAGGGTGACAATTCGTGCGGATAAGATTGTTGTCTTGTTCATTTGTTATCGATTCAGTCATTAAGGCTTTATTTGTATTTGATCAGTTAAGAAAAATCTAAATTTGTATTCGTATCCGATCCATTAAGCTCAAATTTGTATCCGCACGAATTTGATCCGTATCTGTTAAGAATTCAATAAAAATTCAATTCGAATGATCTTATAAGAATCTGAAAAGGATCTAATCCAATTGATACAATAAGAATTCTTTTCAATAAATGCATAATAATTCTATAAAAGTGCAATAAAATAATATACAATATTCATATTTGGTTGTTCTAGTATTTTGGTAGATAAATAAATAAAATTGCAAATTCATTTGATTAAAATTCTCATCAAATATCTCAAAATATATAATAAGTCAAAATAGATGACAAACTTTTTAATTTTCAAATGCACAACAATTATTTACCATAGTTGTCAACACTCCACATACAAATTCGAAGGAGAAAAATATTAATTAAAACTTTAACATTTATAACAATAATATAAATTATAATAATTACCTTTCATTGATCATGTAACATTGCAGGAATTGAGGCAATGGATGAACATTTAGACGAATTAAGAATACTTTCAAAAGTCAAGTTTAAGATCCTACCAATTGATTCATTAGTTGATACAGTTATATTAAAAATTTAAAGTCGAGAATAAAAATAAATAAAAAGAAAAATAAAATTATTAATTTTTTTATTATGAAGTAAGTATTAAAAAATTATAATGAAGAAAGAAATAAATACAATTTTGGTGGAGAAAGAACAACAATAATTTAGTTACATGATATTTGAATTTTTGAAGGGAATTATGAACCTAAATTAATATATTAAAATTAATTTATTAATTATTATACATAAATAAATTGATAAAAATATAATATTTATTAATGGATATCCGTATCCGATCCGTTTAAAAAATTATCCGATCTGTATCCAATCAAATCCGATCCAAAATTTTCGTGTCATTATCGTGTCAATCTGATAAGGATCCGTATCCGATAAGCCTCAATTCATATCCGTTATTATCGTGCGTATTCATGTCCGATCATCAGATCGGATAAAAAATTATCGGGTAATTCTATTCATAGCCTCCAATTTTCTCACTATAGCCCCCAAAATAGTTAAAATTCAAATAATTTTTAAATGAACATATTTGTCCTTATAGCCCCCAAATACCACACGCCAAAAAAATTCAAGCCTCAAATATTAAATACGGTCAGTTATATTATTTACAAATAATTACAAATGAATAAATTCAGTTCATTTTTTTTTTGCTTTGCTTTCTGCGATTTTTTAAAAAAAAAATTCCAGTTCTTCATCCAGTTCTCTCAAATAAATTATGTTTTGAATAAAATTAGATCAAATTTCAGTTTTTTTTTTCCTGCAAATTTACTATATACCTCTCATAACAAATTTTTCAGTAACATAATGCAATTAAATCATCTTCTAAATATAATGATGAAAGAATAAAAACAAATGAAAAACAATTAAAAAATAAATTTTTTAAACTAAGTAACTTATCTAGAATTTAGGGGTTATTTGAATTAAAAGAAGATGAAAGCACCACACAACCTAACTTGAAATAATAAAACAAATAGAATTACTATGTCATATAGTCTATAGTCTATATATGAATGTCGAACTTTTGTAATTAACAAGATTTCTTTAACAATGAAAAATAGAGAAATTTGATCTACAAAATATTTTATGAATTTATAATTTTTAATTAACTCGATATCTTCAATAATGAAAAATACGAAAAATTGTGTTCTAAAAAAAAAAAAAAAAAAAAAATGTCGCCTGTGGAGGCTAAAAAAAATGTAAGGGGTTTAATTTTTTTGTTTATTTTTTCTGTGTATTAGATTTAGTTTTTGAGGCTACAAGGATAAATATGTCGATTTCAAAAATTATTTGAATTTCAATTATTTAAGGGGCTATGAGGAGAAAATTTAGGACTATGAATAGAATCACCCAAAATTATCTGTCCTAGATTTCACCACAAGGAGTGATAACTAGCTAAGTCATTTGGGTATGGCCAAGTTTGATTCAGTATCAAATTCGTTAAGATTGACTCTGCTCGACTAGCTCCAATTTTTTAAATTTATTTTAACTTTAAATTATTTATTATTAAATAACAAATTTAGAAATAAAAATTTAAATTATATTAAATTTTACAAAACCCGTGAGCATAACTCAACTTGATTTTGATTTAAGTTCGAACTTATTTAATTGAGTATCATAAAGCTCGAATGAATTTCAAAATTTTCTTTTAGTTGAATTCAAGTAGCTTGACTCAAACTCACTTCTACACACCATTTCGCAAGATTTGATCCATGATAGCACCATATCGTAGTTCCTAGTTATTTAAATTATAGGAAATCATTAAAGTTCTTTCATATATATTGGAATACATAAATTAAATGAAAGATGGGATGCCTTTTCAACTAGAGATGGCCAAGGGTCGGTTCCAGTTCAAATCGCTGGTTCGGCAGTTCCAAAAAATGAATCCTGAACCGGCCCTTGAAATTACGGTTATGATTCCGATTCAATACAATTATGGTTCGAAACCGGCGGTTCGAGGTGATGTGGTTCCGAACCACCGGTTCTGATTAGGGGTGAAACTCGAATCGGCCCATCAAAATAAGTTTCCGGTTCAGAACCATTTTGGACTGTTCCAGTTAGGAACCGTTAACCGTCGGGCCGGTTCGGGCGGTTCAGAGCTGGTTTGGCCACCTCTATTTTCAACTAGACAAATGCATGTCCACCACGGAAGCTAAAAAAATTCATGTACCGTGATAAAAATGAATGATTCCTGTAGTGGTCCAATAATTTGGGTGGGGGGCCAGTCCCAAAAAATTATGTAATATGCAAGTAGGTGGAATAGAATGGGATCAACCCAAACTTATCCCATTAAGTTTCAAAGAGTACTAAGCATCTTCCTCAAAACTATGCTCTCCACTTTCCCTCTCATAACACAAATAATTCATTCATTGGATCGTGAGGAGGATTCCTCTTGCCCTCGAATCTGTATCAATCAAGTTCTAACTCCTAACACTAACACTACTGCTCATTGCAAAGATTTAACATTATTATGTTCAATATTATTCCTATTCTATCCTAGGAGGTGAAGTGGTGATAACAAGAGGCGACGTAACGCAAGCCCTCTAATATTATTATTCCCTATTCCCACATGATATGTTTTGGAGATTGATTCTTCCACAAAACCTAATCTCTCCTTTTTCCAACAGTACCTTGTTTTTTTAGGCCTCCTAGAATCATGCCATTTATCGCAGGCCAAACCCATACCTACCTTCTGCTTCATGTTAATTCTATACTAACAACCCTTTTCAGGGTCCAGAAGCCAAATTCATAAGGCCAAAGATGTCATCATCTAGGGTTTCTCATCTTCTTATCCACATGTTAGATGAAGAAAAGAAAAAAAAATTCTCATATACAAGTACAAACTACCTGCTGAAAGCCAGAAAGATCGACCCAACATGGAGACACCCCACCAAGATACTCTTGTTCTCAGATAAAACTAAAGAAGAACTGGTTAAGATACCCACAAATCTTTTTCTTTTTTTTTCCCCCCTACTTTCTCAGCCATTATTGCCTAGTTTCAAGACCCACCACTTTCGACTAGACTTTTGTGTATAAAAAAACCGAAATACACCCAGTGCAATAGCCACTAGCTTCCATATCTATATTCTAGATCAAACTTATCATTTACTCACCCTTCCATTATGGAGGGAACACATTTTATAGGTGGGTTCCAGATCCATTATATCTCATACCTACCTGGCCTGAAAGCTTTTTACAAACACATGTCAACCTGAGAATAAAACATATACAAGGAAAGTTAACGTAAGATGCAGAATAATAGATGAAATATATTTCCATGACTTTCATTCAAGATCAGTTGTTCTAAAGCAACCAAGATGATATCATAAGAAATTCTTCCTAGTCAATCAGATAAAGTGGCAGTATATAAGAAGTTGCCACGTACAAGAAAACCATAAGTAATTGATTTGACTGCAAGTGGAAATGTCTAAGGAATGGCAACATTAGTTTACTTTTAACTGATCCAATAGAAATCAACTAAAGTTGTGGTTTCAACAGATAAGGAGAAAAATGGTGAGTGGGGAATCTCAAAATTGACAAAGGAAACGATTAAAGATGACGTAACCATTCCCCCTTGGGCAACCCCAAGCATCACTTGGTGGGGGCAGTGAACAGACAATACAGATTTTAAGATGTCTTATACCACACTGCTTCATCTTGTCAGTCTCAAATTATTCCACATCTCAAATATATAGAACCAGTTTGAGAGTCAAGAGAAGGATTCAAAAGAGTACCTCAATTCACAACTGTGCTTTCAACACCTAGAAGTGAACCAAGGTTGAGGCGCAAGGAGGAAGAAATCGACTGATTCAGCAAAAGAAGATGCATAGTGAAGAAACCGGAGATCAAGGCACACCGCAGCTGAATCCAGGAGAGTGGCTGAATTTGAGCCTCGGAAGGGATCCAGCTCAGCCATTCAAAGAATCTGCGGTGCAATCAAGACTTGCTTCAGCCAAGGTTTTTTCATGCAACTTCTGCATGCGTAAATTCTACAGCTCACAAGCATTGGGTGGTCACCAGAATGCTCACAAAAGGGAAAGGGGTGCAGTACGGCATTACCAATCACACAAAATGATGGCCTTGCCCATACCTATCAACACTTCCATGCTCAGATCACTTGGGGTGCAACCCCATTCCCTTGTGCACAAACCTGGCAGAGATGGCAGTATGGCTGTAGCCAAATTTAGTGAGGCTTACATGAGATTCGGAATAGGACGGAAGCATGGCACACTGGAGGAAGCAGCAGAATCGATGTGGCCTGGAAGTTTCCGAGTGGATCACCAACAGACAGAGCAGAAAGCATCCACCATGCTTGACTTAAATCTCAAACTTTAAACAATTCGATTTCTGTTAGTGCAAGGAATTGTATTTTTTGTTGTAACGTATGTACTTTTACATGTGATGTGCAATGACAGTTGTTACTAATTAACTTCTAGATCTAACAGAAACTTAACTCTTCATCTATTAAGCTCTCACATTTTCACGTGGATCATGTCACTGAAATGCCATACTCTTTTATGGGCTAAATGTCCTCATTTCCACTTGACCAGAATCTACATGCCTCACCACATTTGTCCTTTCCATTTCATGTTTCTTATCAAAGAAAGCATACATGTGCAACACATCCTCTGATTTCCCACAATCACCCAAGTGGCTACTCAACTTTTACCAAATATAGACGTGATAATTGGAAAGAAAATAAAAACTTAGTACGATTAGGAGTATCACTTTCAAATAAAATAGGTCATGGTTTCATCACAATAAGTTTGAAACCTACATACAACTCTCTTAATTCTTCAAGACGAAAGACAAGTATTTCTTCAGTTAATGTTATGGCTCATTATAGCTTACATTAATTATTTCACTATAAGCTTTTGAGTCTTGCGCCTGACAATAGGGAGCCTTTCACTGATGGCACCAGGATCACTGTATGCAGCAGAATCTGTAGGGTATCCTCTCTGCAATTCATATACAATAACTTTCAAAGGAGAGAAGGAAACAATTGAGGAATGATGCCTATTAAAATGAATGTAAAACTAGTTCAAAAGATTATATGTTATCCTTTGAGGACAAATAAACAACAACAATTCAGACAAAGGAAATATTGTGGTGAAGAATGCATGGAATCAATATATAGAACTAACTAGGGATGCAGAGAGAAAAAGTCAAGCAAAAGTTACCAGATTTGGGAATAAACTTGGAGAAAATATTATTCATGTATGGCTTAATGAACATAGATTAACACTTACAGATGACAAGGCCTTAAAGGTGGTTTCTCTCCAGCAGCTTTCTCGAAGAATAACTGGTTCTGCACTCTCCTTGAAAGTACAATGCATTCGAGTGTCCCTCAATCTCATGAGCACCCCATCAACTCTGAGCTGTAAGATAAGATGCCAAACAATGAATAGTCATAGAAAACACCAGTTGCAACACAAGCAATATACATATAGCGTATGCCATGCTAACATTAAAAGGAAGTATAAAATTTTGTCTGTTGCATACTTCTGGAAATTTAGAAATGAGTGAGAACTTATGTATGCTGTCTAGTAAAGGACATATGAGAGATCTTAAACAGACTCACCCAGAAGCGCAAGAGAAGGAACCATCCACTTGGCATAACTCTCTGCAACACGAAAGCATCATTTCTTTCATGCAGGAAAAAGAAGCTAATAAACTACCAAAAACAAGATTTTACCACTTTGACGGTCAAAAGAGAGATACCATTATCAGCCAATTCATCTTCATACAAAACGACCTGGTGACAAATTGAAGATAATGTTGGCCATGACATGAAAAAAACAACATAACTTATTTCATTCATGAAGCATCTAGTGTAAAAGCTCCAGGAACGAACACAACTACATACCTCATCATAGAAAAGAATTGGTTCTTTAGCTGCTAATGCAGTCATATCAATTTGTTCCTCACAATCTTGCCAATGAGGACTACAGCTTCTTTCCACAGGACATCCTCTTCCAGACTAGTCAACAGATAACACAGCAGTTTCAAATGAGAAAAGGATAGTAGAAAGTAGATCGACATAAACTATAGCAAACATGAAATTAAATTGCTAGGCTTTCACCAGTTTTGTTTAGGGCTTGGATTGAGTAAGAACTGATAGTAGATTTGGCTAGTATAGGGTCTGAAGTAGTGTACAGAGGCCTAGCAGTAACCTTCACCCCTAAGTGGGTGAGATCCAAGGTTGAACCCTCCCCCAACACCAATTTAATATTGTAATTCAATTCCCAATATATATACATATTGCTAGGCCTTCTATTTATATTGAGTCCCAGTGCCCATTAGGGAGCAAAAGTAAGCATAACAAACAATGAGAGATGAAGTGGCTAAAACATCAGAGCAAGAATGCATACCTCAATATTCTTGTCAACAGAAGCGCTTCCAGAGTATGGTGTTGTGAAAGTATAGTCATAATCCAGTATTACCTGATCAGTAGGCTTGCTGTAGGATTTAGAAAAAAAAAATAATGAAACAGATCAGAAAGTGGAAATTAGTTCAGCACAATATGGTACCATTTCCACAAGTTATGTTGGGCCATTTCTGGGTTTCTGGTTAAAGAGAAAAAAGTGTACCCCATTCAATCTGTTGGCAGAACTGTTTTGACCTTTAATTGTCATTAACCATATATAGAATGAGGCATGTTGACCATTTGTCAAGCACAAATGTATATAACTGACTAAAAACATGTTAATGATATTTGAAGATAATAATGCTAATATTACCATTTTGAAATAATTAAGACTCATTCTGATATTAAACATTTCCATAATTTACTGTAGAATTCTCTAATCCAAAGATGGACTAGCCACTGCAACTGAATACTTACTATAGATTAATTAAAAAAGTTAAAACTGCCCTAAAATATTTGTTTTAGCAGAGAGCGATCCTACTCATTACAGCTATTTAGGATTACCTATAAACCTAAACCCTAATGAGACCCGGCCCATTGAGTTTTTCCTTGTAATCTCCTTCGGGTTTTAGGATCTCTGTTCTCCTCTACACTTTTTCTCCCTTCGGTTATATATCTCGTCTATGACAGAATATGGTGCTTTGCTATTGAACTTGGGGAATATTCTAGTAGTTCAGATTCTTGCTAATCAACCAGGATCATCAAACATGTATTCTGAGGAATGAGCCGTGTAAATTTCTGATATAAGGTATTATATAATATGAGAATCATAGATATCAGGTTTCATACAAGTTCCTGATATTTCCAGCAGATTAAGATTGTTAATTTGATGCATGGTCGACGTTCCAAACTACCTGATACTGACTGCTGAGACCAATCCTCTCCTCTTCACTTTCAATGTGTTGTTCAAATCTCCATTTTCAGGCACTGGAGTTTTAGCCTCTACGACTAGGTCAAGCATATAAAATGTCAAGGTCCCACTTCTTAAGCGCTGATACGGACATCACTACATTTTTATGATCTTCTCTAGTTGACAATCTCCAAGGCATGTTATTTTGACATTACGTTGATCAAACCCATTCTTCCAAAGAAGGTTCTTGTGATTTATCTCTGGTAAATGCCCATCAAAGTTCTAGATTAATTTGTTCAGACAGATGAAAGGCTTAAGTAATCATTATACTTCAGATCACATGTATTCACAATAATCTCAGTAATTAATTACCCATTTACCCATAACAATAATCTCGTGTTTTCCTAAACAAAATAAGAAAATAATCTCTCTTCTGATTTCAAATCAAGTCTCTAAGATATCCGAGTATTTATAACATTTGGCAATCACACAACTGGGTTAGATAGATATTTTACAAGAACATGGATGCCTGTCGTGGGCCATGTTACAGCACGCCAAGCATAATTAATGGTTTAAATCCTAGAGTATGCAAATATAAATTGAACCGAGAAAGTTTTTCCTATATCCACTTCAACTCTTGCCCGCTAAGATGTGATCAAGCTGCGGTCATTCATTTAACATATACAAGTTCATTGTGGTTTATCGCACAAAACCAACATGAAACCATAGTATATGTTATCAAAATCAATAAAGGAACATGCATACCATCGGAATTTCCATTTAGCAGCTGCTGGAACTTCAACTGGAGGTAATGCTTCCAGCTTCCAGCCACATAGAGCATCAAAGGCATTAAAATGAACTTTAATGCCACTACTCACATGCTTGAGAGTCAAACAGCTCTCACCAAAAACCATCTCCGGCAAATGGGTTGTCTGAAGCTTCTCCTCCCACCTGCAGGTACAGAAAGGTGCTCACGATGATTTGAGATGAGCAAATTATATCTTAAGAAAAATACAATAAGGAACATCCGGAAGCAATAGTCCTTTTCCGGCAGGTCACCAATGAACCTTAATCATGGACATGCCAGAAGTTTCAGAAGAGAATTACATGGCTATTCACATTCAACAAAAGTAGGATAATCAAAAGATAGTATAATGTGCCCAGACATGGATAGCATACATAATGAAACCATTTTTTTTAAGGTTACAAGCAGAACAACATAATATAATTCCACAATGGCATCACTTAAACTATTGGTAAATAAACAATTACTATATTATTAGGGAAACAGCAGAGATTGTATTGGCTAATTCTATTTAGGAGTCATTTCAAAAGCTCACAAATCATCCACACAAAATCGAAGCCAAAAACGGAATCATTCCCCCTCGCGAACTTCTTGTTTGGAAATAAATACCACGACTTACCAACTGGTTTTCAAGTAAAAATGCAGAAATTCACTGGATAAACAATCAAAATCAAGCATTTATCACCACCACATATAAGGAAGGGTAAAGAGACAGTAAGTACTGTTGGAGAAGAGAGGAGTTGAGAATTGAACTCTTGCGGGACTCGATCTCCCAACCACGAATGAGGAATCCGGCACGCCCGCCGCCGAGCGGCACGGCGCCGGCCGCCTTCAGCTCGCTCTCGTCGCTTTCCCATTCCATCGGCGATTAAACTTAAATATAGCAAGCAGAAGCAGTCAACAGAAATGGATGTTTGTTTATACTGCTGCTGTTTTTCCCATGACTTGGGCTTTCAGTTTAATTGGGGGATGGATCATAATTTGTGTTAAAATACCTAATTTATTTTTATCCCATTTTACTCGCAATATCCTCTTTTATTATTTATTGTATTTCATAAACTCTCTCTTTTATGTATTAAAAATTGGTTGAAATACATATTTATCAATTCAAAATCTAAAAAATAAGTTAATTCTCAATTGAAGATTTAAAAATTTTCAAACCAAACATCCAAAAAATTATAAAACTCTCAAATCCAAAATTTCAAAAGTAGATCCTAGGTTTAGAATTTCATGATCTTTTAAACCCTAAATTGAGAATTAATCTTTTAAATTCTGAATGAATGATAACTAAACCATATTTCGAATAATGAATTGATAATACTTCTTGAAATAACCATATTACTCATCCCTAGTTAATATTTACTTCAGTTTTTGAAATAAAAAAAATCAAACAAGTTTAAAAAATTAAAGGTTGATTACTAGGTTAAGTATGAGTCAAACTTATTAGCAAGTTACTTGAATTATAAAAAAAAATCATAATTGATTCAATATTAAACAAATCAAATTCAAGCTCAAACTACTTGAATAATTATCAAATACAAACTTAAGCTTCAAGATTCTCGACTTAATAGACTCACAAATCTTATTGAGCTAGAATTTAATTCAAGCACAAGTTGCACATAAGTTTAAGCTAAGCTTGCAAGTCTTGTGAAATATTTTTTATCCCTAAATTTATTACTTAATCATAAATAATTTAAATTTTTTTATCAAAGTTTGAAAATAGAGCTCAATCAAATCCAATCGAG
>JAPKLW010001145.1:153800-205691 GCA_026898455.1 Plectranthus barbatus | reverse complement strand
AAAGAATGTGTATGGTTAAGATCTTTAATACAACACATTCGTGGTTCGTGTGGTATAGCATCAGAAGAAAAATCCCCC
The DNA here is from genome assembly GCA_026898455.1 of Plectranthus barbatus. Taxonomy (NCBI): domain Eukaryota; kingdom Viridiplantae; phylum Streptophyta; class Magnoliopsida; order Lamiales; family Lamiaceae; genus Plectranthus; species Plectranthus barbatus. Next base: position 205,613 of record JAPKLW010001145.1, on the reverse strand, counting down.
ACTGTCTTGTATGAGGACAATGCAGCTTGTGTTGCACAAATGAGTAATGAATTTGTTAAAGGAAACTTAACGAAACATATATTACCTAAATTCTTTTATCCCCACGAGCTCCAGAAGAGCGGTGAAATTATAATACAAAAGATTCAAACAAGTGATAATCTTGCAGATCTATTCACAAAGTCTCTTCCAACATCTACTTTTGAAAAATGTGTTTACAATATAGGTATGCGTAGACTTGGAAGATTATTGTCTTCAGGGGGAGCGACAACATCTAAATAATCCTGAAGATTAAGCCCTGAAGGCATAATAGATGTACTCTTTTCCTTACTAAATTTTTCCAATTGGGTTTTCTTAGTTAAGGTTTTTAATGAGGCATCTAGTGCAACACATGAATAAATGTATGTCGTGTACTCTTTTCCTTGACTGTTTTTTCCCACAGGGTTTTCAGCGAGGTTTTTAACGAGGCATGAACATTGCGAAGTAATGTCCAAAGGGGGAGTGTTATAAATAGATTTATTTATTTATTTATATTATTGGACATTACTTATATATATATATATATATTTGAATGCACAGTTTGTAAAGTGACGTTCATTTTGAATAAGAAACTGCTCTTTTCTCTTTTCTCTGTGTTTTCTTCTTCTCTTCACTTTCTTCTCTGTTTTCTATGTTATTCGTTGTTTTGGATCAATCAACTCACAACAGATTAGTTTTTTTTTTAATATTTCGATTGATTTTAATAAATATATAATGCATGTATTATATATAATGGAGAGAATGATCCAAACTAGGGGTGGCAATTTTTGATTCGATCCGATAATCCGGCACGAATCCGCACGATAATAACGGATATGGATTGAGGCTTATCGGATATGGATCCTTATCAGATCGACGCGATAAGGACACAAAAATTTCGAATCGGATTCGGATTGGATACGGATATCCGTTAATAAATTAATAAAAATTATTTATTTTTAAATATAATAATTAATTACTTGATTTTGATATATTAATATAGATTTAAAGTTCTTTCAAAACCTCAAATCTTTTTATTCTTCATTGTTCGTGTCCCATTATTAATTCACCACTAAAAAATATATTTATTTATCTATTAATTATATTTTTAATATTTATTTTCTTCTACTATCAAAATTTAATAACTTCCTTTTTTTTCTCAACTTCAAGTTTTCAATTATGTTGTATCAACAACGAATTAATTAAAAGGTGGGATCTTAAATTTTAATGTTGATGAAAATATTGTAGATTCTCATTAATTATCTAAACTCTTTCAATTTCACCATGATAGATTAAAAGTATTTATTATAATTTATTTTATTTGTTATAAATCAATTTTAATTAATATTTTTTCTCCCTCGAAATTGTAAGTGAAGTATTGAAGACTAAGGTGAAAGATTGATCAGTATTTAGAAATGAACATGTTTCATCACTAGGATTGGAATTTAAGATTTATCAATGTATCTTCGGATATTTGATTGAGGATTTTAGTTTCAAATGAAGTTGCAGTTTTATTTATTTATGAAACACATTATTTGAACAATCAAATATGAATATTTTGTATTATCTTATCAAATTTTTATTGGATTATAATTGTATTCATTGAAAAAATTCTTATTGAATTAATCTGATTTAGATTCTTATCGGATATTTATCAGATCGGATACATAACGGATCATTCGGATTGGATACTTATTGGATCCTTAATGGATACGGATCGAATTCGTACGGATACAGATTTGAGCTTAACGAATCAGATATGGATACATATTTTAATTTATCTTAACGGATTGGATCGATAACGGATTGACACGATAAAAATCCGATCAGCACGAATTACCACGCCTAATCCAAACAGTTGATACTTTGACAAGGGACCGAAAGTATTAGTGCAATCAACCTTGCTTTGATAACATATAACTGAACCAAGTTTTATACACCACATTTGATAGATTACACATCTTAGTATATATAGATACCAAAGGATATATCTCAACATGATATATTTACAAAATATTTTTTTTAAATATGTAAATATATATAATGCATATAATTTTTATTATCGAATAATAATTTCAGTAATTCGATTCAATACGATAGTCCCAATAAATAATTTAATTGTTTTTGGCTCAAAACTGTCCGAAATAATCGAATATTTACCCCGAATAATTAATTAGTTGGCTACAAAACATAAAAGTAAAGCTCATCCCCAGTTTTGACCGAAATAATGGAGTATTCGCTCCTACTAATTAATTTGTTGACTACAAAACAGAAAAGTAAAGTTCATCCCCAGTCTTATAACACAGTAATTAAATATTTTACTAATAATTAATTAATCTTAAATTCGAGTCTTATGATAAGTGAAATCGTACAAAATGAATCCAAATATAAATATATGAATGCCACAAATTGGTATTCAAAATGGATAGGTTAGCATTCCTTATGAAACAAATATCTAATGTAATCAATATATATTGGGAATGGAATGTTCTGAGTTGATTTACCTATCAATGATAACAATAATCAAGATGTAACCATGCAAAATAGACCTACAATTCAAGATCATAACATGATATGAAGAATAACAATGCCAATTTTCTCATTACAACTGCTATAATAATTTTTAAAAAAATAGTAAAATTAACTTGGTGAACTTCTCTATCCTCATTTAAAGCATAACAAGAAATACAACAAACACAGAGCAACAGTCGCCCAACTGGGGGGTTACGAGACAAGTTCAGCTCCACACTAAAAAACTCACCAGCACCATGAAGCCTCAACTTCTGGATCAGTAACGAAAGCTCACCGGATTACAGACAAATTCGACCATTTCGTAGGTTGATAGCTTCTCATGGTTGAAACGAAACCAGAGCTCTTCGTGTACACAAAATGCAAGTCTCACTGGTTCAGATCATCATGGTCCGGCTGAGACATAACAACAATTGAGGTGAGGAGCATTTTTTCCGAGCTTTTAGTTTCAAATGGGGCTAAAAAGTGGAGACACAAAGCAACAGGTGATGTGACAAGTTCTAGTCAGTCATGGCTGAGACGCAGGCTGTCTCTCTGCTGAAGCTGATTCCAATCGCGGTCTGTGATTATAGCTCCAACGTGCATTCTCGAACCATTTACTGACCTGCACAAGAGACATTCAGTTTAAATAATACTAACTCTAATAGAAGCCAATACAGACCAGAAATATATTGGACAGACCTGTCGAACAGTAAGCTCAAGTTCTTTTGCCAAGTTTTCTTTCGTATCTCTGTCAGGGTACTGGTTCACATTGAAGGATGCGTATAGTTTCTGTGCCATCATAGGTTCGTCATTGAAAATCACCAACAGAAATCCATAAAAACTAAAGGAAAGAAACAGCAAACTTGATGCTTAGGAAACATCGACATTGTTGCTACGGTGGATATTGCAGGTATGTCACATGGCCAAGGGATATGGAACAGGACATATCAACTATATGCAGATCGGTGGTCAATTATATTTCACCCACCCTAGACGGGGATTGTGTTAGAAGCATATATGATGAAGCAGAACATAAATACTATAAAACAGATGGATTACCACACTAGCAATGCTTTGAAAAGCCCACTTTATGAAATAACTACCTGTGTTGTAGCTTCTGAAAGCCGTCTAGGAGTTGATTTTTTAGCATCCACACAAGTGGAACCAACTTTCGCTGATGACTCGATTGTCTGCCCATTGGTTTGATTTCTCCGAGCCCGCTTAGGAAAATGTTTCTCCTCGATCTGCTTTTCATCCACTTTCAGGGTATTACTTTGTGTAACATGACTTTTGTTCGAGGATTTCACCTCTGTATTTTTCTTATCAGTTTTCCTTCTCTTCGGAGTAATGGTATCATCAAAATCTTCGTCACTTGAATCAGAAGAACTTCCATATGTTTCCTTTGAGAATTAGAACATCATTTTCCAAAGGTACCCGGAAAGAGAAGGCGAGTCAGAGAACTGAACTAATTGGAATACTCTATATCAAATATAAAATCACCAAGCAAAAAACCAAATTTCTAATGCAAAAAAGTTTAGTCAATAATGAATATGATTGAGATCAAGTAATGTGAAGAGCTAGATCAAGTAATGCAAAGAGCCCCTGTTGAATTAAACACCCTAGCTCGCCACTAAATTTCTCCAAAATCAACTGCAGTCAATCATCTAACTATCAATGACCTTAGCTTCAGCTTCTGATGTAAACTAGCATTCTGCTCTAGATATTGCACATACAATGACCTTTTCATGCATCACACATACCATGCATTTCAGCTGAGTCAAATTGGTGTGCAAACTCTTCTCGTTCCATCAATATAATATCTCACAATAAAGAATAAAGTAACTTCCCCACTCTAGAAAACTCCAAGCAATAGTAGGACAAAGTTCTCAATTTCTCATGTGCTAAAAATGATCAAAGAGATGCATAGATTCTGACCATAACCCTTTTCCCGAGTCATTTGGTTGTTTAAAATAAGCAGAAGTCAATGCAACTAGAACATCTGACTCAACTCCTAAGCTTCACATCATAGAAGTACAAATTGATAACTCTTTGAGAGTATTGCATCATATCAAGTGGGCTGAACTCTACCAAGCAATAACAAATATAGTAGTCAGGAATCATGACATTATAACCTATGATTGCCTTAAAATTCAGCAAAAATGGATCAAGATGCAAGGTGCACGCAGCAATGCTATGATCCACTGCAAGGTGTAAACAACTAATTATGAGCCAGTGCCATGCAAAACATGAAAGTTGGAAAATAAGAGACTAACATCATTTAACTTTTTGTAGTCCAGCCGTTCTACGCGTCTTTTTCCAGATAGAGGTTCTTCATTAGCCTCTATAAGGTAAGACAGCTCATCTTTTAGTGATTGCCTCTTTTTTTGTCCAACTTTGGGAATTTCTTCATTAAAGCTTAGTGGCTCTTTTTTGTGACACGTCGATGGTGAAGTTTGCCAGGGATCTTTGCTAGGTACATTTTCATCTTCAATCAGACCACCTAAGTCCTCCGAATCAGAGGTAAAATCAGAACTCGAACTATCCTGTTTCACCTCATTATCTTGATCTAGAGTAGAGGGATCAAAATCATCATCTTCTGAATCATCAGAAGGAAGTCCCAGATACTGTTCATTATTATGAGAAGCAACCAAATCCTGAGATTCAGAATTGTAGCTAGATTCGTCTGAACTCGATTTGTCTTCTTCAACCTTCTCAGAACTATCAGGTTTGTCAGGATCATATTCGTCATCCTCAGAATCATCTGACAATGACTCAAAACCGTCGACAATTTTCTTTCCTGATCCAGCAGCAGCTTCAGGAAAAATCTTCTGTAAACGAAAAAGTGAATAAAATAATCAATAACTAATTTAATCATTAAAAGAAAAGACAAATCTAATTTAGAATAGACCTCCCAACTGTCAACGATAGAAATTTTTGTCCCTTGAATATCCTTAAGCATATCAATGCAATCAGCTTTACATTCACATCCAGGACAAAGCCAGCTTTGATCACCAGGCGGAACTATACACGAACAGTCAGAAAAGTGAAGGAAATAAAACGTCAACCACTTGAAATGAACAAGTATGAATGAAAAATCAATTCAGTTGCATGAAATTACTGTCTTTTTTTAAGAGAGGTGGTTCCAAACAGAACTGATGAAATCCTCGTTCACAAGCTCCATCACATAGAATGATATCATTATCAAGAGTAAGATCTTTAGAGCCACATTTTGCGCAGAAAATCTGCAACACAGAATACACAACCATGATCTATAGAGGATGACATCAAACCATGTGGACAAATATCACCATAATAGTAAGATTACCATTTCCCTAAGCCCTAAGGTAAAAATCAATCCAAAATATAATTAAATACATAAAAATGGGGAAAGCTTTTTGTAAATTTAAAGTAATTTCCTTTTCAAATCTTTATTATTTTGCTACTCAAAACATTAAATTCTTCATAAAGAATACAAACTTTCTACAAAGACAAATCAGAAGCCAGTGGAGCACTCTTTCAGGGAGCAACAAGGCAGAAAGCTTTACAGTATAGGATAGGTATATCACTAGCATGGACATGATACAAATAGTTCAATAGGGCTACACAATGTGACCAAGTACACATTTTGATGCAAGTTAAATAGAGAAAGAACAATATAAATACTATGCACACTGAATTCCTCCCTACATCTTCACTGTCGATCTCTCCTTGAGAGTCGAATAAAGATTCTGGAAGCTTTCCAACAGCAAGTAACTGATCAATTTGCTGAAACAATGCTCTTATTTTCAACTTGTAACGTAAAATATGAGATTTAGCCTTCTCGAGCTCCTTTTCTGGCTTTAATTTCTCCAAGCTGCAAAATGAGAGAAACACGGGTCTTTTTTATGCATTCAGAGAAGTTGTGCAAAAGTTGAACAAAAATTTGAAGAACAAGCACAGTCTATCAAAGTTTCATTATATGCAAAGGCTCAGAAAAATGTTTCTAGATGTTGAATTTAACCAGCAAAGTTTCATTTCAACTATTAAAACTAACTAAAACCCTTTATCTATCAAGATGAAACACCTACTAATGATAGATAACCATAAACCAAAATTCCAGAACTAACAGAGGCTGAAGCCCCAAAATTCCAAAACACCTACTATTGGCAATACACTACAGCAGAAGCCCGTGTCTACAGTAGCAAAAACATTTAATTTACTTTTAACAAAACAATCCGTGCAGAAGAAATTAAAAAGATGCATACATCTTGAGTACAATTCCCACTGCTCCCATTTCACAATTAGACATTATAGTTTGGCAAAAAAAAAAAAATTTAATAAAATAAAATAAAACAATACAATCAAATACAACATTTACCTTTGCCCTCTCCAGCCTTCAGCAGAGTAAGCATCAATTAACGTTTGCTCATATTTTATCCTATGCAACAAATATCTTAGATGGGTTATTGTTCTCGAGAACTCATTGGCAGTACATTTCTGCAATTTCTTGGTTTTCCTTACTTTCTTTTTCTTTTCTCCATTAGAACAGCCTTCGTTCACACTCTCAATAGGCTCAGGAGCCTTCGGTGATTTTGAACGCAATACCCATGAGCTACTAGCTGGACCTTCTAATTTAGCTTTTCTCTTTCTTTGCTGCCCAGAAAACCCTCTGTCATCGTTTTCCAAGAGACCAGAATCTTTGTTGGCTTCTACCATCACAGGGACTAGCTCTCCAACTCCGGGATTAACAGAAACTGTTCCAGAAGGTATACCCACATGCTCAAGACCAGTGTGCCCATTCTTTGATACAACCTCCAAAGATTTAGAATCTAAATGAATCTTTACATTTTCCAATGCTGGTTCTGGTTTCTTTCTATCTTCATTCGGGGAAATCTCTCTATCATTTTGTCCTATTTCTCTATTTTGAGCTTCGTTGATCTCTTTTTCCTCCACTGATTCATCTACAAGTCTCTCGTGATCCATTTGATAGTTGTCTGGTGCCAAAGGATCACATTTTCTATCCATGTTTAGATCTCTAGAAGTTTTTGACTGTTCTACAATGTTAGACTCAAGTTGTGCAGGCCCTTTTTTAATCAGCCCCATAATAAATTTCAAGGCTCCAACACTTTCTACTCCAAAATTGTCAATAACCACTATTACTACTTTTTACCAATTCTTATACCGCAAACTGCTATGAAACTTTGGGTCCTCTACTCCCTAAGCCTTTCAGCCTCTTTTCCACTTTAAGTTCCGATCTCAATATAGACAAGCCGCAAAAATCTCAATGCGAATAATAGTTTTCAAAAATTGCTATTTCAACATCACCTGCAACTACAGAAAAACCAGACAACGACCACAAACAATTCAAAAACACGGTAAATAATACTTCCCACGCAACTTCTCACTTCCCTACTTACAGAAATATAACATCGAAAAAAAAAAATAAGAAACATTAATTTCAATTCCGTAACTAAGTTAGGAAAAGAAGAAACCTTCCAACACAAACTAATTCTTGAAGAATATAAATATACACACATATGCTTAGGAAATAGAAAGAAATTAAAAAAAAAAAATAGCACACTACATGCGGCCTCAGATCAAGTACACAAGAAGAAAGCTTAAGTTCAAGCTAGGGATTTTTCAATCAATTTTCTAAGATTTCCTATTTTTCATCAACAAAAAAAAAATGATTTCCTAATTTTCCTCCAAACAGAAACTGAGATTAAAGAAAATGAATGAAACGGCAAATAAGAGGAAAAGTAAAGTTAACGGCTCGGGAGATTTGCTTACTCGAAGACGCTGCTCACCGCACACAAAATGTGAACCCGCCTCTCTCTCTCTCTCTCTCTCTACCTCAATTTAGTGTGTGTGTGTGTGTGACTTTGTGTTTTGGTGCGCGCTTGAATTCTCCAAATAAGCTATAGGAGTAGGAGGTTCCCTCGCTAACCCCCACCGAGAGTGATTGTGTGAGGGGCTAATTTGACTTGTGCCCAAGGCTAATTTGCGCTTGTAGAGCGCAGGCAAATGTCGGAATAGATGATTCCAGAGTCCGCGTCGGTTGATCGTATCGAGATTCTTGGGCTGTTGTGAACTGGATCGAGGCCCGCCATCTCAACTTGAACCTGGCCCAAGCCCAATAAAGAAAAAAAATTATAAACATCGATCCAAATCCGATTTGGCCTAAAACAAACTTAAGCTCAGGGACATGATGACACCATATAGCTCATTCCCATGGAGGAGTTAATTCGGCGGACTCATTAGGCGATCGGGCTGCAAGTGCCCTCGTCTGCGACGATTGACGCGTTACTAGCTCAATTCACTCATAAAATGGAGGAGAGCCAACGCCAGTTGAAAGAGATGGATACTCGGATCATGCAGCTCCACGCGACCAATCATGAGTTGTGCAAGGAGAATTTTCAGTTGTGCCGAGAAAAAGAGACCTTTAGGGGTCGACTACATGTCGAATAACTAGGCTCGACATTCCACGAGCCAACGGAACCGAGGAGAAACCTTGCGCAGGAACTTGTAGGGATGGTTCAGTACGGTATACCGCACATTTTTCTCCATACCTTATACCTTACCAAAATTTTCGGTATGAGGAAAACTCATACCGTTACCGTGCCGAAGTTTTCGGTATACCTTAGTTCGGTATACCGAATTTTCGGTATGATTTCGGTATGAGTCGGTATGGTTTCGGTATGAGATAATTTATATACTATTACTTCGACATATCGAATTCTTGAAATGATTTCAATATGATTGACATGACATAATTTATATACAATTTATCTTATCATTCTTCCAATATACGGTTAACATACCAAAATTTTTTGATATACTTTTCAATATACCGTTAATATACCCATTTTTTTTTATATATATTTTGATTTTTACGATTTTTTCTGTTGATATTTATTTTAGAAATATGTTTATATCAATAATATTGTTAGGTGAAAAGAGAAGATATGATTTCATTCTTAATTTATATGATTTTATTTTAAATTTATTATTTTTAAAATAATAATAAAAATAAAAAATATTATTATATTTTCAGTACGATATGTGCCGGTATACCTTCAATATTAGGATTGCCATACCGTTAGCGTACCTAAAATTTTCGGTATGGTATGATACCTTACCAAAAATTACGGTATACCAAAAATTCGGTAACTTTGGTATTTTTTCGATACGATATGTCCGGTATTTCGATATTTCGGTATTTTTCCCATCCCTAGGAACTTGATGATGTGGTTATTACTGATAAGCTCGTAAATACACTCACTTATTCATATTTTTCTCCTTTGTTTTAGATAATTTATGTTTAGTTATTAGAGAGTATATTAGAGTATGTTATGCTTGCCATTGTGAGTTTTTGCAAGTTTTTGGGCTAAAAAGTGATTAAGTGGTAAAAGGAGCCGGAATGAAGAAGCTGATATTTTGGTCGACACACGAGATGTCGACCGACATAGAGGACAAAGTTAAAACCCACCATGTCGACTGATATGGTGCATGTCGATCGACACGAAAGATCGATTTCAACCGAGGCAGGAAGAAAGAAGAGCTCGACGTGGGAGATCCATGCCTATGTCGATCGACACGAATGATGAATGACTATCGAAGGTGGAGTTCGAAAGGATATCGACATGAAGACCCATGTCGATCCACACGCCATGTGTCGATCGATACAGGGGTCCGAGAAGGAAACTTTGGCCAGATTTGGATATATCTTTTTATTCAAAGCCCAATACCTAATTGAGACACAATTTCTCCTTCATAAATATATCTTATAGCTCGAAAATTATGGAGTGAGTTATACTCCGATCATGGAGCTCCTCAACTCGCGAGTCATATCGACCCACCTCAGCCCGTCGTTACCTCACTGGAGCCCTGAACGGCGTTGTTAGAGGGGTAGAAAATAAAATTGATAATAAACCATCAATTCATTCATGATAAGCCAAATGCCATGAAAGATTCCTTATTTGCCATTCTTTTTAATAACATTTGTATTTGTGTTCGGTTTGTAAAGTAGAAAGCGATACGAGAAAGTTAGGAGTTGTATGTATGGTTTAGTTAACATGTGAAACTGATGATCAACTTGTTCAAGTTTCTTTCGTCCAAGAAACTACCAATACGATGATGAAATTCTTCAATTTCTTTTTTTTTTTCTTTTCATCTATTTTTATGATATTTATAAAAGATTGTGAAGGTATGTTTGGTCTCAAAATATTTGATAATCAAGCTGTCGAATAAACGGCTGTAAATGATGTTTTAGCTTTCACTGAGATGGTTCTTTTCTTTTCTTGAGCTTATGATTGTTTTCGGAAATTCAATTTGTAATGTGTCATTAATGATTTTCAATGTATTTGTTATGTGTCCATCCCCAAGCTCTCGGTTCGGGGTGTAGTAGTTAAAACATATTGTCTGAACTAAGAGGTCACAGATTTGAGATTCCTTAAGAATATATGGGTATGTGGAGTTTAAGATTAATGTACACTTATTAAAAAAACTTAAAAGAAGGTGTTTGACTCAATAAATTAGTTTGTATTTACTTGAGAGACTATTTTATATTTCTTCCGTCCCGATGAGACTAAAAATTGCTTTTTTTTAATGAGTTGGACAAAAAATAAAATAAATTGAGACAATTGAGTTGGAAGAATAGACCCTCTTACCAAATCGAGCGTCCCAACTAAATTGATTATTTTCAAAAAATGACAATTTTTTCACACTCAACAATAAAATATTTATTCCACTAACTTATTTTACACTCACAATTCTTAATTTTCGTGCCGAAAAGAAAAATAGACTAATAAACCGGAAAGGAGGAGTACTATACAATACACATTCCTTCGTTACATTTACTGTTTTTCCGTTCTATAATTTCCCTCGTAACTTTACATTTATTTCACTCAATTTTTTATTTTTACCGGCAACGAATGCAAGATTTTAGGGATTCTACTTTTTCTTTCAAAAGAATTTGAACATAGATTGTTTCTCATCTGCTAAACCCTAATTCCCATGAATTCCGCCCCAAAACACCCCCTTTTCTGCGTGAAGTGGCCATGGCACCAGATCCCCAGTTCCCACGACAAAGCCCTCCCCTGCACCCTCGACACTCCTTGGCTTTTCAAATCCATCATGAATTTGGGCGCTGCTGCCGTCAAATTAATCAACTCCGACGACAGCAAAAGGAGGGCACAGCAAATGCAAGGAGAGGCGGAGCAAAGAGCACTCGCCGCCGCCCTAGCAACCGCCAAAGACGCCACACTAATCGAATTCTACTCTCCCAAGTGCAGGCTCTGCAGCTCTCTGCTCCCTTTTGTCATGGAAATTGACAAACGCAACTCTGATTGGCTCAACATAGTCATGGCGGATGCTGAGCATGATATCTGGTTACCTGAGGTTTCATCTTTTTTCCCCCATTTTTATGAAATTACTAAAAATTTACTGTTCTTATCTTGTTTTGGCATCTTAGCAGCTAGTTTGGAAGCATATGCATTGCATCCTTTGCTTGTATTCATTCAGTGCTAGAGTTGGTAATGATAAACAAAAAAAATATATGATGAAAGGAATCTGTCTAGTAGGAGGCATCATATTACTTTTATTATACTCCCTCCGTCCGGATTAATAATCTCGTTTGCTTTTGGCACAATATTTTATTGCTAAGTGTGAAAAAGTTACCATTTTTTAAAAATGAGACTATTGACGTGGGACGCACGAAAATGAGAAACGAGACTTTTGCACTTCAATGTACAATAGCAAGTAATTGCTCAGAATTTGTTGGCTGAGGAATGTTTAGTTTCACACATGAACATACCACTTGAAAATTAGATTATTGAATGATCACATACATGTATAACTAGATAAATAACTTGAAATCCCATTTGTCTAAAGCATTCTAGATTATTGAAGGATCACATACATGTATGTATCACTGTATTTACATGTGAGTTGAGGAATGAGGAGTAGATTAGGTAAAGCATATTCTAAAGTTATAAAGCTTTGTTAAAAATGCAGCTCCTCCATTACGACATTAACTACGTGCCATGCTTCGTCCTGGTTGATAAACACGGGAATGCCCTTGCGAAAACAGGCGTCCCCAGCAGTAGACTCCATGTTGTGGCGGGCGTTTCCCATCTTCTCAAAATCAAACGCCCCGGTAAGAAGTAGTAGTAGAGATTGAAACTCGACCACTTGATCTATCTACTGTTTCCAGTTTTTTGGAATGATGCTTGAATCAGGCTGCATGTCAATTTACACTGAAATGGCAAAGTGCAATGCAACATCATGGGAAAGTTAAGTGTGGATGAAGCATTCAAGCAAGTATGGGAGCAATGCGTTTATGAAAGACGATAGCTAAGTTGTGTTCATCGTTAATAGGCACAGCTACTTGTGGCTTCTTCTACATCCTTGCATTTATTCGCAATTATGAAATAAATTTATTTGTTTGATGTAAATATACAAACAATTCTCTTGCATGTGATTCAAACAAATGAGACGATAATGAAGGTTATGTAGGGATCACAAACCCATAAAAGCTAATATGAAAGTATTGTTGTGAATTGAAGCTCCACATCCACTTTTTAAGGCTATGGTGATAATTTTATTATGGTAAAGAAAATACAAATATGTGACACAAGAATATATTCCTAAATACATGAGGAAAATTCACCCTTTATTATTTATAATCTAATCCACAAATAGATTAATATAATACTCCTTCCGTCCCACTCGAATAGTCCCGATTTGACCGGTCATAATAACCAATGAATGTAAGTGTTGATTAAGTTGAGTGGAATCAATATTTTATTGTTGAGTGTGAAAAAGTTATCATTTATAGAAATTGGACTAATGAAGTGGAACAAACAAAAAAGAAAAGTGGGACAATACGGGTAGTGGATAAGTCTCACAAAATTAGAAAAATTGGATACACTAAATTTGTTTATATTCACAAGCCACTCGATAATCCTCTGAGTTTTTCAACCCCTGACTCGTCAATGCTGGTCTACTTGACCCCTCTACATCGAGCCACATCCTCAAATGAGATAATTGAGAGTATACTTCAATATAGTAGAGTGTGTGAATGAAAAGAAAATAGTAGTACAATTAGAAATACGGATGCATCATCTATCGTGACTGCATCGATCAGATTAGAGGCTTACTCCTACAGTAATGGTCGGTCTGGTCTGTTGTGTTTTGTGATGTGCAAAATGCAGAATGAATCAACCTCAACCTCCCATCCCAGTAACTGAGAGAGATTGTTGCTTGTAAGAATGCGATTTGTCGTGTTCGCCTGATGCAAGAAGATTAACCTACAAGTAGTATATGCTGACGATGTCAGATTATATTAGGTATACCCGGAAAATAGAAAAGAATACAGAATGCTACTCCCTCTGTCCCGGGTCATTAGTCTCATTTTCTTTTGGCACAATTATCAATGTTTGTGAGTGTGGTGAAATTAATATTTTATTGATGTAAGAAGATTTTTTTCCATTTTAGGAAATGAGACTAATTCCGCAGGACAGACGAAAATGGAAAATGAGACTAATGAGGAGAGACGGAGGAAGTATAATATACCTTCACAATTTCGGAATTTGAGCTCGGACGTATATAAGCAGCCAGAACACTCATGTTAAAATCCTGTAATCAAGAAAATAAAAAGAAGCTGAATCATAAACACCCTAGCAACAATTTAGTAAAAAAGGAGAAGATTAGATTAGTTAGAAAGAGAGTAAGGGCAAGAAGATTACACTAAAAGGATCTCCCCTCAAAGATTGGACAAACATTGATGAGCCTGCACCTTTACCCTGAAGAATAAAATGAAGCAATTGCTATGATATGAGCTCACAAGATGATGATGATGATGATCTCAGTCATTATAATACTGGTGTGAACAGTAATGATTATCAACAAGTGCTTTCATACTAATCTTTTGTAGCATCCAGCATTAGCGATTAATTGAAGCTTTTATAGAGGATCAATATGTCCAAGTGCGAACAAGGCTACCCTAAGCCGCAGGATCGTAAGGATCTAAGCTCTGATTGTTACATGGGTGCACAAGTTCTTTTTAGTTTTATCTAAACTAAAATAGAAATGTTATGAGAAATCTCAAAAATTGTCAGTGAACCCTTAAGACTGCTCATAGCATACACAATCATGTACATCAAAATAACTGGGTGAAAAAGGGAAATAGAGCTACCGACCTCCAAGGATACATCCCTGAGCCGCCTCCCTGTATTAGCACAACAAACACGGACCACATGTTCATCACAACTTCCGCTTATCACATAATCTCTTCCATTCATGTAGTAAGAGCGAGTATAATTCTGAGAGCTTCCGGTAGGAGGAATACCGAAATCAAGATGAAGCCTTCCATCAACAGCCAGTAATTGTCTCACCTGGTAAACAAATCTAACATCTTTTATTCACATTTCTTTGCATGCTTTTGCAGAAAACTAGGCATAATAGACATGAATAACTTATACACTTTAGAAGTAGCAGTGTTTTCAATAAGCATCACAACTATTAAATAAAAAGTATCCGTTTCATGCTTATTTAAGTTCTCAACTCACTCAAGTTCATTTTAAAAACATCTATCCATATGATCGTGTCTCAGCTGCATAAACTCTATTCCTTTCAATGTTTCCATCTATTTGTTCCATCAGAAGGTGACTGCGTCAATTTTCACATAATCCAGAAGCAATCAAGAAGGATTCATGGCATTTCTGTCTTTGTAATACAAGAAGAGCATGCAACTGTTAATGCAATACTGAAAGTTACCTCATTGTCAACAGCTGAAACAAGAAGATAATGATCATCAGGGGAAAAGCAGACCATCACATTTCCTCTGGAGCTCGAAGCAGTGTAACAAGGCCGGTTTGGCTTTTGTCTTATATCCCACATCTTAACATCCTGATCAAAAGATGAAGTGGCAAAAAGAGATGGAGAATGGTTTGAAAACTTGACTACATTAATATGCTCTCTATGCATATCTGCAAAATCTTGTACACGTCTTCCACTACTGATATCATATAATGCAACATTTTTTGAGTATCCGCTTGCAAGAAATAGTTCATCTGTTGAGTTGACATGAACGGATGTCAATTGGTCAAATTCATCAAAAATGACATGACCACGACTCCGATTCACTCCTCTACTTGTGGTGGGCATGTGTTGTATGTCGTATAATCTCAGTGAACCATTGTCAGAACCAGCAATGAGCTGAAATAAAACAATTCATTAGGGGTAAACAAAAAGATATATTGATATACAAACATGAATTCAAATTGCACCAAGTTAAAATTTCACCTCAAGGATATTAGCCAAAAGGTAACCCAAATAAAGACTTCTAATAGCACACCATGACTCATAGATGACAAAACTAGGAAACATTAAAATCATGTGATCTACAGTGACCCACATTTCATGTGATCTGTGATGGCTGCAGCATTACTCCGCATGGGTTTGTAAAAAATATATAAGTTCAGAACAAGAATTGCACTAAAGTAGCAGCTCAACCCGGAGCCTGTGATATAGAACAATTTATCAATTATAGGCAAAACCTCATGAGGTTATACTCCATAGCCTACCTCAAAATTGAAATCATATATGTTAGAAAAGTTATACAGTGCATTTTCAGCTGGATTTGATGATATTTAAAATGGGAAGGGCCTTCAGGTTTCACCTGTGTTCAGAGTAATTTGGAAATTTTAAAAAACACCTAAACATTTGACTCTACAGTTGCCCAAATCCAGAGGGCTATTTGCAGTAGCAACTACTGACAAAGCAAACCATTGCAACTCAATTACCACATATAGCAGAATGATGGAGCATACAGTCTAAAACGTGTAGTTCTTCTGAAAGGCAGTACAACAGCGTATACCTTAGATGGATACTTCTTGAGCCAGCATAATCCCAAGACACTATTCATAGCTCCAAAAGATGGAATGTAGCTAACTATCTTCTCACTCTCATGGTTTATAACAACTACTTCACCATCCAACGTACCAAAAACCATAAGGCGAGAGTCTGCTGGATGGTACTCAAACTGTCTTGGTCGAAAACTTCGTCTTTCATCTCTTGATAAACCACCCATAAGAGAAAGAGGATGTAAGGCAGGCCAAGCAGAAGATCCCATTTTGGCAGCAGATAGTGATCTAGAATAGAAATATTGGGATTTCCTCGACGATGAACAGAAGTTTTTCCTTGAGGCAGGAATATAAGGAAGGTTTTCTCTGATCTCACGTTTCTGCAACATGCTAACCACACTGTCTTTATTACGTCTATTGTATGGAAGGTATTCAAAATTATGCAAGAAGATAACATTGGCTCTTTCTTTATCATCTTTCCCAATTGGCAAGTTATCAAGAATTTTGAGTTTCGGTAATGAAGCTATCATGTATTCTCTGTAATGTTTCTCATAGCATATTGGAGATGGATGACGAGAAATGTACTTTTTGGTTGTAGCAGAAATCATGGTCTTCGAGTGGACTGATCCCTCAGAGGATGAGTCTTCATCATGTGTTTCCAATGAGCCAAAAGATATTTTCTACAACACATGAGGAATAGTTAGATATTTTTTTTGTTACCCCCATATATGAAATGAATAAAGGTTAAGTGAGGCCAAACAATGGCAAAACCTACATTGTCTTGATTATCCAAGAGACAAAATAGAACTCAGATATATCTATACTAAAGATTAGAGATGCCTAACCCCAAAGAAAAGATTCAAGATAGTAATATGATACCTAAAAGAGGCATGTAGGATATGTTGCCCCCTTTCTTTCCAAAAAATTGATGAAGCAACAATGACAGAGAACTATAGAACAAAAAACCTAATCTTGACATTGATATGCAAACCATGAAGCCTTCAATACCTCATTCTCAAAATCAGCCAGCTCTCTCACAGAAAGAGGTATGTCGGGATAGAGTTCCGCATAACCAAAGTCCTGATGATGACCCGAAAAGTCCACTTCACTGTCATCTGAAGAATCATTATTTGTGCTTCTGATATCTGGAACCATGTTATAATCATCCAAATCTTCACCATCAAAATTTAGCTGTAACTGTGGAAAAGTTTCATCACTGAGAGAAGGTAATTCTATGTATAGACCAAGATCTGTAGGACCGGAACCAGTGCTTTCATTTCCAGCAGATGCAGAAGAACACCCCGCATCACTACAATACAAACAATTTTGAAATCGGAGCTCATCCAGAGAGGGGAGCTTGGCTAAAGCTGCACTGGTTGTCCACAAGTTTGTGATTCTTGTTTCACACAATGAAAGGACTCTTAAGTTCGGCATACATGAAAAACAATCCTCCCGGAAACCAGAAAGTGAAGTACTGAAATCAAGGTTAAGTGTATGCATCTGCATAAATCTCCCGACCATACTGAGTTTCCGGAAATGAGAGGACTTCAGGTTTAGGACATGGCAAGCTAAACCACATTGAGAAAGATCCCTGCAAATAAGTTCTCATGCTAAGTTGAACAACTGGACAATAAATAGGGTGTATGTCTATAGAAGGGTGAAGCTATGTAAATGCAAACAAAAATTAATCAAGGGAAAGGCTCAAACAGGCTGCATTTTTCTAAAGTGATAATGATGTCACAGCACAATGAGACTACAGAAGCACAGGGTCTTTTAAAACAAATACTTGCATTAAACATATGGCTGAGATTTGTGAATTTTTATCAAAATGAATACGGGGCCGGCAGTCAGTCTTGCATTGAAAGTAATGGATGAGAAATAGGATTCAAACATTACATATGGCAGTTAGGTTGCAAACTTGAAGATCCTCATTTGGGAAGATATAAATAAGTGGACACATTCTAGGAGTGCCAAAAAACCTCTGAAGTGACCAAAAAAAAAAAAGTTACAGGAAACTACAGCCCTAAGGAAAATCCTAGTTTTGGGGAAAACTCATTAACACATACCTTAAGAGAGCAGCAAAAAAAAAAAGATATCTAACTGGCCCACAAGCATAATACTCACAAAAGGGAAAATCAAATTATATAAGGTTGGGACATTTAAACCTTTCAACTATTCTCATAAGAACAAATAAACCATGTGAGTATTCGACTCAATTAAACCCTTTGACTTTTAAAATTGATTCAATTAAGTAACTCAACTTTTAAAATTATTATTATGCCCTAGTTAAGTGAGAGAATAAAAATGCTTTATGGTTCTATGATTATATTTAGTTTTTTTTTTTTGGTGTTTTAATTCAATTATTTTGAACTTACACTTTTAAATTTTAACTGTATAAATAAAAATACTTAATACAATCAAAAACTTAAAATAAATCCGATGTACCTAGTTATTTTATTTCGCGTTTTAGTTTACCAAACAAGTTCATTATTTTGAATTTATTTTTATATTTTATTTTACAAAGTATTTTTATTCACACAAGCAAAAAATATAAATTCAAAACAATCGATTCAATCAATTAGTTTTCTCCGATATGCGATGATTTAAAACCTTTTTGAAAACTAATAATCAGAATCATCTGACATTGTGCATACGTCTATTACCTCTTGTTCAATGTTTCGACAATAACATATTTTTTCTTCATTTCACTTAACTCTTGCAGCACCAGCAGACACACCATATGATGATTCTTATTAGTTTTTTAGAGTTTGACAGTTATGACGTACGGAGAAAATTTATAATTTAAATTGATTGTTTTGAATTTATATTCTTAATTTGCATAAATAAAAATATTCAATACAATAAATAAATTTAAATAACCCAATATAATAAACTTGTCTAGTGAATTAAAAAAGAAAAAGAGAAAGTTACTAGACAAGTTTATTGTGTTGGATTTTATTTTTAATTTTTTAAAATATATTAAGTACTTTTATTTATATAAATTTAAAATATAAATTCAAAGTAATTAAATTAACACATAAAGATTAAAAAAAATAAAGTCATAAATCACTTGTATTCTCTCTTAAATAGGGTATAATAGTAATTTTGAAGTTAAAGGAACTAAATTCAATCAATTTTAAAAGTAGAAGGGTTTAATCCGCACTCTATCAATTACAAGAGAAAAGTAGCAATTCAGTTTTCAAATGGTTTGAGCTTGGAAGAAACCTGCTATCTATCAATACGCAAGCCAAATAGGAGAAGGGGACTCATTTGTTCTTGTTATAATAGTCGACACTTATGCTAATAATGTTGGTCATTCTCAATAGTGTCCACATATACCAAGCTGATATCTTTAGTGTGGCATCTAGTATTTTCATGATGTGAACGACAACTAGAGCACTTGAATGACACTCCATATTAAATGAATTTGAAGCACAAGAACAATCTGATAAGGAACTGAAAAGGGTAAAGCCACTTACAGCAAGAAATCCTTCCCAAATGAGATGTCACGGATATCAACCACTTGCAATTTTTTGTTGACAGCATGCAGCAAGGGTGAGACATATTCCACACTTAATCCACATGAAGATCTATTTACCATGTCAACTGCATCGATCTCAGAAACATCAATTTCCTTTAACAAATCAAGAAGTGGGTAGAAATCAGCATCTTTCAAGTCATCCATTAGAACAATAAATGTAGACATCTTATGGCGAGCCTTCTTGATCTTAGCCTGTATCATAAATATAGGATGGAATCAATTTTAGATGGATTCCTAGGTAGTTATGGATAGCCTCAGGGCAACATCAGAAAAAATCAATACTGATTTAATTAACACGAAACTATAGTCGAGATTGCTAATCTTGATGACTGTATAATAATATTGTTGCTTCGCCAGTTTGGAACCTTAAAATGTGCATATAAAGTGGATCCAATTTCGCACACAACAATTTAAATAATAATAATAATAATTATTATTATTATAATAATAATAATAATAATAATGTGAAACGGAAATTAATGCCACAATCATGAAAAACCTTGAATAATGCTGCCACAATTGACTTATTTGGAGGAATTCCTTGCCTCTTGCAAGCTTCAAAGTACCTGAGAATGTTGCCAAAAGATAGCGCATTGAACTAAAAATTTCAATATCAGAGTCAGGTCGTGCTTTTTCATAAAGTAAAAAAAAATGAAACCATAGCAAATAATGCAGATAGTTTTCCATCCCACAACAGATAAAAGATGACCAAGTTGTGATATCTTGCAGAATCAACTAACATACATCGAAAATATGAAGCAGAAAGAGGACAAATAAAACATCCAGTTCTTTTAATTTTTTAAATCATTCAAGTAACCCTGCAGCAATAAAATCTACACCAGGTGATTGATTAATAAAAGGAACCCAGTTTATCAAGTTCGGACAATTTTTGTCAGTGTAAAGCTAAGTTGACAATGTATTCAAATAGACAAATACCAAGCAACAAAGTATATTCTACTTAAACATCCAAAATACCTTATTCACCCAAGTAACTTCCTTTCCTCAATAATGAAGTTCTATATATATAAGATCAATGACCACTAAGGTCAATCAACCAATTTGCAGTTCATAATAAGTTGCAGTCCACCTATTCAGCCAGTTTCTTTAAGAAAGTAGAAATTCGTTCTTGTTTTCCAAAATTTTAGGCATAAATTAATAATAATTTATATTCTTTAGAAACAATAACAATAATAATTTAGTTATAAAAAAAAAAATTCTGCGTCCATAGATAGACTTTTCTTTGATAGAACTTATTCTCAGTTATTATATTAAGCCAAGAACACCACTCGTCCACTGTAAAAAATCATCTGTTGGACTGTTGGTAGATGGAAATCAAAGCTGATATTCCGATCGGTTGACAATTAAAACACTTCAGAATCATAAGAAACAATGAATTAAAAATTTGAATAGTGCAACGGTGAAAAACTTTTCATCTGCGATCAAATTGCACCGATGATACCACTAAATTTAAAATCAAATAAATTCAAACACGAAAATACTGTTCTACTAAAAAAAATAGTACGCTTATGCCATTACGACTCACCAACTACATGGTGAAATTACAGACTGAACAGTTACAGACAGTTGCAGACCATGAACATCAAATGAAGGAAACGAATAAGCAAAATTGAGATGAGAAGACAATCCGTTTCAAACGATGCAAAATCGTGCCATAGCATCGTAGATTCAAGTTAACTGATTAAAGAATGCAACAAACCTTAACCAAATCAGGTCGTAAGTGAAATTCAACGTAAATTCCGATGAGAAAACTAACCTGTTCTCCAAAGTGGTGATGTCGGTCGGCATGGCGGTTCTTCGAGATTTCTCACAGATGCTCCAACATCAAATTCAGATGTCTTTTTCTTTTAAGATTGTTGTCTCAAAGCAATAGAGCCAATGTTCATCACGATTTCCTTCCCTTTCTCTCTCGCTTTTTCCAAATTGGTTACAAATGTTTCTACATAGAAAATAAATTGATAATGTTAAAAAATCAAAAAGGGTGGGCTATCTAAGAATTGGCCCAAGAAAACCATTTTCAACTGGGTAAATTACATTTTGGACCGGCCTTGACTTTCAAGGTCCAAACTCATTAACCCAAGCCCAAAACCATATAATATACCTTAATTAGGATTAATAAATCCTATTTGGGATGGGTCAACCCATTTGGGTAGAATAAAACCCGCCTAAACCGTTTAGGTATGCCTAACGCAAGTTTTTGCCAAACTTTATTTATTTACTAACTAATTAAGAAAATCAATCTATCTATATGCTAAATAAAGAAGTAGTTAATTTTTACAAGAGAATTATTGGAAAAAAATAAACATTAATTTATAATTAACACAATCTTAATTATTAAATAAAATACATTAACAAATAAAAAATTACTATATGTTACAATGTTTTATTTTCGTGAGATAGCACCGGTAAAATACTAGTTTAATATAAAATATATAATTACTTTTGTGTAGCGAAGTTGGATCATAAAGGATAGTAGGAGTATTATCAAGCAAAGAGTTGAAATATAGTTTATTTACCGATTCAAATTCTGAAAAATAAATTCTAAATTTAGGACTAGAGTTGTGAAAAACTTAAAAAAATTCTCAATTTAGAAGCTGGAGATTATAACATTCTCAATTTAGGACCTCGATATTAGGTCCTAAATTGAGAATACTATAATCATTTAGGTCATAAATTGATAAAAAAAAATCATAAATCAATGACTAAATAATTTGAGGCCTTAAATCAATTATACCCTGAGAGAGTAGCATGTAAAGAATCATAAAATACCAATGCTTCCAAAATTCTCAATGAATACATTATATTGAAGACTTTTAAATCTTTCATATCTTAAACTAAAAATTCATCTTTCAAATTTTAAATTATTATTGATTTATTAATATACTCCCTCCGTCCCATTAGAGTAGTCCCATTTCTTTTCGGCACGGAGATTAAGGGTTGTGAGTGTAATGGAATTAATATTTTATTGGTGAGTGTGAAAAAATCTGCCATTTTTGGAAAATGGGACTAATTTATGGGACAAACAAAAATGGGAAATGAGACTACTTCAATGGGACGGATGGAGTAATAAATATCATATAGATATGTGTGATTAGGTGCTAAAACTAAAGTTTGTATTAAATATGAATGAATCTCGGTCATTGGATTATTAGCATCAATGGTTGAGATTTAAGCAATAAATATTGAAAAATTAAAAATAATTTAATTTCGTGCTTAATTACTTTATAAATAACTAGTATTTCAACCGTGCGTTGCACGAAAGTATTATATTGTAAATATTATAAAAAATAAAATATAAACATATTATCAAGATAATGTGTGTCACCAAATAAGTTTAGATACATTATGTATAGTTGATATGTACATAAAACTGCTCAATAATTAAAATAGAATTTACATTATACATTTCGAAAAACTTCCTTAAACACTACATTTTGAGTTGATGCCTCTTCAATGTCGTTGGATTTACAAATCAAAATCTTCAAACCACTACGACACGTTGCTCGTGAAATTGCAACATATAATTGTCCATGAGTGAAAACATGATCTTTCAATAATAAGCCAACTCGTTTCAATGATTTACCTTGACTTTTATTAATTGCCATGGCATAAGAAACTATCAGCGGAAACTGTCTTCATTGAAATTTAAATGGCAATCTTGGATCTGATGGTGTTAATGATAATCATGGAATCAAAATTCTATTTTCCGCATTATGACCTGTGAGAACTTCTGCTTCAAGCACATGACTCCCAAGCTTTGTAACCTTATCCCTAATTGAAATAATTATATATCTTCAGTCTATACTTCAAAATTATGAACCTGTACAATAATATAAATAAATCTATCTCATTTTTTGATGGATTGAATATATTTCTATTTGTTTGATCAATTATCTAGACTGTGACTACAAATAAACATAATTAATTATTAAATTTAATTAATTATAATATAATATTTTGTACATTAAAGTATAGACAATGTAAAAATAATAAAAAAATACATTGTATTTAATTAAATAATATAATAATGTATTAAATAACTTAAATAAATCATAAGTGGAGGCGTTTTTGTTCAACTTAAATTTTTAATATATATGGGCCAAATGAGAGTTGATTAAGTGATGCCTAGTATTGGATTTCTTGGCCCAACATATAGAACTTATTAATGTGAAATAAACTTTGTAACCTTAATACATTGAGTATAATTGAAGCTTGAATGTCTCTGAACCGAGGCCCGAGCCGCCTCATTTCTTCTCAACCTAGAAAACCCTTTCTCCTCCAATATTTCTCCGCTCCTACACTCTTTTTTCAAGACCTTATAATTATTTTCTACTGCATTTCAATGCTATACTCTCCCTTATTTTCATTTACTGCTGCAAAATATCATTTTGAAACTGTTGACACAAAAATAATTTTGGCTATTAGGAGTTTTCTAAAATGTACCAAAATTTATGAACTCGTAGCTAAAGATTGAAGTACTGAGTGAGATCTACCTATGTCGTTGACATATTTCATCATCGCCAGCTTATTTCAAGTGGTCTAAAATGGTAAGATAGAATTATAATTTTGAATTTTTTCATATGTATTTTATTACACATGAAATTTAAAAATTATAGATCTGAATAACTTAAATGGGGTTTTTTTATCTGTACAAATATCTAAGGTATTTGATCAATGATTGCATCCATCATGTAAATAATTTGGTGAAATTGGTGGTTTATGGATTGGTGCATGCCTATTGCAGTTAGATCTACCCAGGTAAAAAATGAATACCATAGTGATTGAACCACAGACTACTCTATTCCCCAGCTTCCGCTGGCGGCTGCCTCAACGCCAGAGTGAGCATAGCTGATTTAAGTCAAATTCAATTTCGCAGGATTTTTAAGGTATACTTTTTTTAAAAAAAAAAATTATTTTAACTTTGCATATCTATAGTTTAGTTGAACTGATATCTCAATCATTTAACTATGTTACTATTTTCTTTACTTACTGGTTTTATTATTATCTTCATTGTGATTAATCATGGTTTTACACTGAAATCCCATCACATAAAATAATATTATGATTTAAACTATAATATAAAATTATATTAGCATTTATTTATCTAAAAACTAATAGACATTATGTCCACTATTTTACATCTGCTAAACATAATAACTACAAAATTATTCTACATAAAAAACCTGTTTCATCTTTCATGTTATTTGATCTTGGATGTTTGCTGCCACTATGCGTTCGTGTAATTTTTTCAGTATCTGCAGTTAAAAATAAATAAAATTTTCAGATTTTGGAATTACCACTAATGAAATATCAAGTATTATTATAATATATGTAAACTTTGTTAGAAATTTTCTTATTTTATATTGTTTTGGTGGGTCAAAGTATGTAAAAGTCGTCTTAGTTTGTCTCTAAATTAGTTTCAGTATAGTCTAAAAAGTAAAATCTTGTATAGACTTTATATCGAGTTGTAAGTTGGAGCTAATCAGAAGACCAGACTGATAAATCAGTATGAGATGCGCAAGAGACTCAACAGAGTAAGGTTCGAACCGAACTTACAAGTCTAGGATACATGAGTCTGGACTGATAAGTTTGAGATTCACCCAGTATGGGACCAGCAAGTATGGCGTAATCAGTACTACAAACTTACCAGTATAAGGACCAAGCATATATTGATGGATGACCTCACTAGTATGACCATGCAAGTATGACGACACCAACATGGATTTCTAAGTCTCAGTCCCATCGCAAAGAGACAAAGAGAATCATCTGAGGAACGTATTGAGATTCCTTAAAGTCTGCAAGCACGAAACTCTAAGTTTCGATACCTAGGGCAACCAGTCCATGATTCCTCAGACTGATAGATTGTCGTTCTGACACAAATGTGAACAGTCGCTGTCCATCTCAGAAAAAGGCGGAGCAGGTGCAGAATCTCTGGAAAAAGCACCACATACCGGCCGATTACAACAGTCAACAGAGACTACTAATTGGACATCCTCCAATCTATCTCTAACGAATATTTATTTCAAATCTTCAACCTCACGATTATAAATACCGAAGAATCTTCAACAAAAGAATGTTACCACTTACAACGTACGATTAACGACTAAAAATTGATGAACACACATTTTATGTACTTACTGAACGCGAAACAATCTTACACGACCGTTCGAGGCTCTAAAGTTTCCCTGTGTCACTTTGTGAACACGAGACTCAAAATTTCTGAATTTTTGAGTTATCTATTGGTAATCTTTCTCTCCAAGAAATATTACAACAGTCAAGTACACCTTGTACTCTGACTCTTACGGGCTTATTGTCGTCGTGTTGAAAGTTTCGCGAAAACTCTAAACAATCCATTCCGGCGATGAGGAGGCTGCATGGTGTGCCCACACTCCAAGGAGTTGTGAAGTGAAGGACGAACAAAGGACTAGGCGAGTAAGCTTGTGGACTGAAGGACGAAGCATTCTTCAGCAAGTGATAGATCGTAGGAGCACCTTGTAAAATCCAACACTTAGTGGATTTTCAGACTTGTGTCTGAAGAGTGGACGTAGGACCTTTAGAGTCCGAACCACAATAAATCATTTATCATTTATTGCTTTCATACTTGTTGTCAGCTTACTTATCTTTAAAACTTAACACTCAATAGTTGTAGTATATTCTGAAAGCTGACACTAAGCATAGTTGAACATAAAGTACCTGAACTAAAATTTTAACAAACCAAGCTGACACATCACAACCAGTTTGGATAAGTGCAAGTTTACCAAAACAAATTAATTATTTTCCGTTGTGCATTTACGATTACTCTGATAAACCGAGACCAACATAATGCTTAATTGATTAAGCATGAAATTTTGAAAAAAATTTCAATCTCAACCACTGATATTTTTAGATGAATTGTGTAGATTCATTCCTAGTTCGGATTTGAACGCAACTATATATATATGAGAAAAAATAATGAATCATATTCATTAGATCTAGATAAATTAATAGTTGATATAAAATTAAGCAACAACTGAAATACAATCAAGCAACAACTAAAACACAATTTGTGTTTTAGTTGTTGCTTGATTGCATATCAACCATTAATTTATTTAGATTTAATGGATATGATTCATTCTTTTTTCTCACATGAGTTTTTTTTTTCTCACATGATCTCTCCTCTCTCTCTCTCTCTCTATATATATATATAGGGTAATTATAATCATCTATCCTACACTTATACAAATTATGGAATTCTATCCCATACTTTCATTTTTTTGGAATTCTATCTCATAATTTCAATTTTTTGGAATTCTATCCTACATTATTTTCTATTATATAATTTCATCCCAAATTGCCACATCATATATTAATTGTCACATCAACCGTCCACATCAACTAGTAGGCTGACGTGGATGGTTGACGTGACAATAAATTTTTTATTTTTTATTAAATTGATATTTAAATTAATAAAAATTTATTTTTAAGTTACTTTTTTAATTTAAACTGATCTTTTAATATATTTTTTAAAGCAAATCAAGAAGTTGAAAAAACTCAAAACATTTTAAACTTAAATACAATTATTAAATTTATTATCTAATAACTAATATTATAAAATCTAATTTTAATAAATATTTAGCAACACATATTTGAATTACAATAATTATAAATTTTATATATATATATATATATATATATATATATATATATATATATATAATTTAATTAAATCTTAAAATTAAAATTTTAAAATAATTAACCATTGAGCAATTTACGTGTTACATTGTTTTCATGAATTCCTTTGCTTCTTAGTTTTGCCTCCTTTTCCAATTCGGATGTATAATTGTTCTTCTTGATATAATTAATTCAAGTATGCGTTGCTAAATATTTATTAAAATTGGATTTTATAATATTAATTATTAGATAATAAATTTAATAATTGTATTTAAAGTTTAAAATGTGTTGAGTTTTGTCATCTTCTTGATTTGCTAAATTAAAAAAATATATTAAAAGATTAATTTAAATTAAAAAATTCCACATCAACCCTAATAAAAGATGTGGATGGTTGATGTGGTAATTTATGATGAAATTACATAATAAAAAATAATGTAGGATAGAATTCCATAAAATTAAAAATATGGGATATAATGCCATAATTTGTAAAAGTGTAGGATAGATGAACATAATTAATATATATATATATATATATATATATAGGGGTGCATTCTAGGCTGAACTCATCTTCCTGAATGAACTACGAACTTTCATTGTAGTGCGTGTAATTGATCATTATAGTGTGTATGATACCTCATTATTGTATCATATACACTACAATGATCAATTATACATACAACAATGAAGAGTTCATAGTTCATTCAGGACATTTAGTTCGGATTTGAACACAACTCTATATATATATATATATGTGTGTGTGTGTGTGTGTGTGTGTATAGGGGTGCATTATATGGTTAACCACTTTCCATATGTTACCTGTTAACTCAAGTTTCGGTGCATTAACTAGACAAACTAGTTACATTATCTAGGCAAACTAGGTGCATTATGAAGACAATGTAGTTGTAGATAATGTATTGTAAGAATTATGAGTTAAGCTACATGATAATGTAATATTACACGTGATATAATGTACTATATTACATAAAGATAATGAAGATGTAACATGGTAATAGACTACACAACAATGTAGACTACGCGGATTCCACGTAGTGTATTACTCATTTCTGCGTAGTCTTTAAAGGTGTAGTGTATAGGATTGCAGTTATAGACTACGCGACATCCCGCGTAGTCTATTTGAAGATAGACTATGCGGTACATCACGTAGTCTATATGGAATTTTTGTATAGTCTTTGACGGCGTAGTCTACAAGTTCACAGTGATAGACTACACAACATTTCGCGTTGTCTATACGGAGATAGACTACGCGACGTCCCGCGTAGTCTATCTCCATATAGACAACGCGAAATACCGCGTATTCTATTTTTGTATAGATCATTATGGACTACGCTAATATCCACGTAGTCTACCCAGAGATAAACTACGCTAATTTTCGCGTAGTTTATATTTTTTAAGTTTTTTTTTTAAAAAATCAAATTAAAAAATCCTGTAAAAACTAACAATTTATCAAATTATAAATCCTGTAGATATGAACATTATAAATATAAGAGCCAAAATATAAATTAAATTAAATTGAAACGGTAATATATAACAGAAGTTGCTCAACAGCAATCACCGGTTAAAGTTTAGTAGCAAAGTCAATGAACCTACTATAGGACCTATAAAGTTAAGGAAAAGTATGAATGTAGACATTTACATCTTTGTTATCAAATAATACAGTGGTCATCAGTCGAGTTTGCCCTGCTTTGTCAACATCATCAACCTCTGCTCCTTCCTTATTCAAGAAATCACACAACTCCATATTCCCAGTGCTTGATGCATGCATGTAATGGAGAGCATCCAAACTGCACAAAGTTATCATACATCACTCGATCAAAATTTAACACTCACAGAATAATATCTTAATCCCCAAAAATGCATTATCAAACAACTTATGAAACATACGGTCCCTCCAAAAAGTAACTTAAAGATGAAACATGTCTCCCTGTCATAGAAAGAGAGGTGTTTGCAAGTTGGGATTCAGATAAATGAAAAGATAAATAAAATAAATGAAAAACAACCATATTCTACAATATAACTTGATAAACATACAAAATTTGAAATTAATACGGCATCAAATCTAACCAGAATGCTGAAACATATTCTCATTCATATACAAATTTCAAAAGGGGTAACAACAAAACTCCTATCATCCATGATTATCGTTCAGTAATCATAGCTTTTCGCATGGGCATTTGCACTGACTACCGTATGAGGCATGACAGCATGCATATAATTTATCTGAAAACGCCAACAACCAGCTATCACACACTCAACCAATGCAATACATCTCTATAGACTATATTAGCTACATCAACAATCAGTTGTTTCACACTAAAAAAAAAAGCAATCTCATTTATTTATAGATTCACATAAATATTAGCAGCGTCAAAATAAAACTGCAGCAGATTATAAATAGAAAACACGGTTAACAAAAGGAAAATATTTTCTGTTCCATTAACTTCAAATTACCTTTATTTTTGTTACCAAGCCTTTCATCAAGTTCTCCATCAAAGTAAATTGTTCAGCCATGAAACTTTCAAGGCTGATCACCAAATCTTTACCAATAAAGTATCTAGACAAAGATGAAAAACTAGCAGCACAATAGTTGAGTAAATCCAAAAGTAGCTGAAACGAAGATCCAAAATGCAAAAATAAAAAATAAAAAAATAAATCAAAGATTTTGAGGCATTGCAACAATAACTTGAAAAAATTAGATTAAAATGTGTTCATCATTTAACTTAGTGCAACAAGAAAGTATAAACAATATAAAAAAAGGAATTACACTATTAATATAGAAATACTAGTGTGATTTTGTAATGTGTTATAGAACTGAATGGAGATATTTGTAAATAATTCATAAACCAACAACTCTTTCTATTTTAGTCCAAGATCGGTCAATGCAAAATATTGTGTAGAATTCAAAACACCATGGACGAGTTGAAAATCACACATCACTCTTATTCATGCTAGCTTTTCTACCTTACAAAATAAGTCAATAAGAGATAAGTCTCCTAAGTTTGGACACGCATTAAGACTTATAATAACATCAATCAACTTGCCTGATAAAAGAAACCGTAATGCTCTATCTTCCAATGAAATTAGAGTCATTTGTATATGCTTTATGCACCAAGCATTTTCCTACGAAAGACAGTAAGACAGTAATTGCTTATCATTCATTAGTTCAAAACAAAACTACCTAAATGGATAGTCTGAGAAGTTTTTGGTAGTCCAAGACTCCAAGTTACTATCTGCGCAGAGGAATAAAATGCTTACTTTTGAACCTAGAATGAGAAACTGTACCAAAGCTTAACAACATATTTTCAATATGAAAGCAAAATATGCAAAAGTTTAGTATTATTTATAACACACATGTCCATAAAACAAAGAATTGAACCTGCCATCATGACTTCATAAAGAAAAATGTATGAAGCTTTGCATCTCACTAGTCATTTGATTGCTCGGATATGTATGCCTTGGTACAATCACTGGTAGACTAGACAATATGTCAAAAGCAACTTTGCAGGCCTAGTGCTCAAGCACTTTTTTCCACATTTCTGAAAACTTCGATGGCAGTTTGTTTGAAAATTCTGCAGCAAGAATCAAGAATAAGGGAGGGAAAATAAACAAGTGAGGTTTCTCAGTCAGACAAAACCACATACTCTTACTCACTAAACCCACAGAACATATCTCTGATTAACTAGGATGAAGCAAGAGTAAACAGATACATACATTTAAGTACTTGATGATGAAAAAGGTTATGTGCAGAAAATTGAAAAGAAAGAACAATAAAGATGATCCCTAAACATGAAAAGTTAAATAATAGCCTTCTAGTAGGCAGGATAACCACAAGAATTTTGCAACAGGACAGAGAATTGCAATTGAAATTAAAATTGAATGCTTACAGTCAAGAACCCACAATGCACAGAACATCAGAAAATCAAACAATAATGATATTAAACAAACAAGAAACCTTAGCGGGATGAAGGACCAAATTATATTGAACCAACAAACAAAATATCTCGAACCCTCAAACACTAGGCAGCCAATTGCCCGCTTTGGCAGTTGGTTTCTGGGTCAGAAATAACCGCCGAAATACTCTCTCGGCTGGAGACAAAAGAAATCCCCAATTTTCCGATTGCATAATTTGATGTCTGCCACTAACTTGCCCTTCAGTTCCTCCATCCCCGGTCGTTCGTAACCAAATCACTGAAAGCTTACGCGATGCAGGAGATGGGTGATGGCATGAGAATACACGAAGGCAGTGGGTGAAGGCACGACAACGAAGACAAAGGCTGAGACGGGCGGGAGTAGAATTTGAAGGAAATAATTAGGGGGAAACTGATATTGAGTTTGGAATTAAAAGTATAATAAACTGTATAAAAAATTAAAGGAAATATTAAATAAAAACTATATTTTTTTAGAATATTTCCTCACATCAAGGAAATTATTTAAATAAAAATTAGGATGCTTTTCCTCACACTTCTCCCTTAATCCTTATAGTTGGCAAAAGTAGTTATAAAAATTTGATTATAGTTGTTAATTTAAAAATATTTTTATTTTACATATAATACCATCTTTCCATCACACTTGTAATGATATGATTCATATAACAACATTTTTTATAATGTGTTGGGATAAGGGTGTCACAAAAAGTAAAAATTGTAGTAGTGAATTAATATTTAGTGTCTCCAAAAATCTTATAAATTTTTTATAGTAAATTGAAACTAAATAGTTAAGACTAAGGCCAATATTCTTTAATAAACAAAATCATTTCAAATTTATATAAATCGAATAATTTACAATTCTATAATATTGATTCAAAATATTATAGACCGGCCACTAAGTGATGGCCCCGGGCCGGTTCCGAACCGCCGGTTCCACGGTTCCGGAAAAATGGAACCGGAACCGGAACTGGCCGCCTATAGAAGGTTAAGGTTCCGGTTCCGAACCGGCGGTTCGCCACCTTTTTTTTTAAATTTTAATTATTTATTTTATTTGAAATATAATATTTGGTTTGTAAAAAAAAATTGTAATTATAAGTATTTTGTTCCTTTGAGTAATATTTGGTTTGTACACAAAAATTGTATATTATTTTTTACTTTCTACACAAATTAAATAAACACAAAAATATATGAGGAATATTATAAATTAATAATTACAAATTTAAACTTACAAGTTACAATGATGAATGTATATTTACAATTTTTTTGCAACTACACAAGTTATACAAATTACAAAATTGTATATTATTTTTTAACTATACAAGTTATACAAATTACAAAATTGAAGAATTAATATTATTACAATAATTGAAAATTAAAACTGTTATGACCCAAAAATGAGCAAGCCCATTTTGGAGTCCAATAAGACAAGAAGCCCAAAAAGAAGAAGTATGAAGAAAATTATTAGAGACAAGGATGTCCAATAATGATTTCCGAGCTCGATCTCATAGTTGGCCGAGCTCAGTATTAGCCGAGCTACCCTTCAGATAGACTTCTCAACAGAACTACTTCTCACAGATGGATTGATACGTTCGAGCTAAGAGCTCGAACTATATTCTGAAGAGGTTAACTAAAGCAGCTCAACGCACCGGATGCGACCCTTCAGCACGTCTGTTCGCTTGAAGAGTTGTACCTATTAGCGAAAGATTGTCTAGCTCGGTTGGATTCCTATAAATAGGATCCTCATTAATTGTAATAATGACATGCAAACAAGCAATTAATACAGCATTAAAGCAATTCAAACACTTTCAGCTCTACAATTACGGTTTATTCTTATCTATTTATTGCGCATTTATTACTTCGCAATATTTCAATTCAGTACTCTTAAAAAAAAAGTAATCTCCAAAATAAACGAGCATCAACAATTGGCGCTAGAAGGAGGGCTCAATAAGAAAGAAAGATTGAATAAAAATATGGAAGGAAATACCAGCAATAATAACGATCAGCACAGACGCGGAGTGTTCCAGAGCGCGGCTGAGTTCGAGGCCGAGCTCAAAAGGCGAGAAGAGAACCTCCGAAACCTCCAAGAGGAAAACCGCCGAATAACCTTGGAGGCCGAAAACCTGAGGCGACAGCTAGCTCTGGTAAATAATGATGGCCAGAGCAATGCACATTCCGAGGACAGAAATCCTCAAAGCGAGCACGAGGAGGAAAATTCTCGAGCTCCCACGGAGCAGGAAAGTAGTTGGGTCCCCTTCGATGACAGTAGCTCGGAGAATCAAATTCGTTTGCTCAAAAAACAGCTCGAGCAAATGCAACAATTCATATCTCTGATTCCAGGAGCCCCTGCTCCCCCAACAAACATACCACTTGAGAGTTATGCGGATTCTCCCTTCACTCGAAGGATTTCAGCTATCCAACTCTCATCTCGCTTCACAATGCCAACCATCAAGGCATATGACGGGAAAACCGATCCAGATGAGTTCATCACTCTATATAAAATGAAGATGCAGACGGCTGTTATTCCCGAACAGCAACGAGAAGCTTGTATGTGCAGAAGCTTCGGAGAATGCATAGAAGGCCCGGCCATGCAATGGTATATGCACTTGAAATCGAACTCAATTTCATCATTTGCTGAGCTGCACGAATCTTTCGTGCAACATTTTTCAAGCAGCAAAAGAGCTCCACGAAGGTCGGACGACCTCTACTCAATCGTCCAAAAGGAGAACGAGTCCCTTCAAGACTTCTTGAAGAGGTTTAACTCGGTAAAAGTAACTATACCTAACTGCCTAGAAGAGACGGCAGTATCGGCGTTTAAGAAGGGGCTTCGCCGAAATTCCGGCCTCTTCTGGAAATTAGTCAAGTATCCTTGCTCGAGCATGGCCGAAGTATTAGCTCGAGCCGAAGCACAAATCCGGCAAGAAATCGAGGAAGAAAACTTTGGCCAGAGAAACAAAGGAAAACAGTCAACTCACCATGTTGACAGGAAGCAAGAAACAGCTCGGACGAGCAGTCGATACCAGTCCTACCCTGCTCGGGCAGAATCGTCCAAACAGGGAATGAAGGTGGTGTCGGCAGCCCCCCAGACCGAGCAAAATATATCTCCCCGAGCAGCAATTCGAGAGATGTGTAAAATAGGCAATTTGGTCAAATGGCCAAGGAAAATGCACACTCGACCTGAGGTACGAGATACCTCGCTCTACTGCGAATTCCATCAAGACCACGGTCATCAAACTGATGACTGTCGGGATCTGAAAAGGGAGATAGATCGGCTTCTCGCCGAAGGGTTATTAACTTGCCCGAAGACCTCGAACCAAAGAAAGGTCTGGACAAGGAACAAGAAAAACCCTGGGGGAGTTCGGGAAAATCAGACCCCGGCAATGGGAGCAAATAGCCAACCTCTCTCCGAAGAGCCGAAGCAGCCCGAAGTTCAGAGGGTCATCAACGTCCTCACTGGGGGCTCGTCCATGACTGGATCTTCGCGGAATGCCGCAAAAAGACATTGTAGAGAATTAAGAAATCAATCTGTACATCAGATTGAAGCCTCCCCACACGAAATATGCTTTGGAGCCGAGGACGAAGCAGGAGCTCTGCACCCCCACGACTAGGGGTGGCAATTTTTGATCCGATCCGATAATCCGACACGAATCCGTACGATAATAACGGATACGGATTGAGGCTTATCGGATATGGATCCTTATCGGATCAACACGATAAGGACACGAAAATTTCGGATCGGATTCGGATTGGATACGGATCGGATCGAATAATTCATTAAACGGATCGGATTCGGATCGGATACGGATATCCGTTAATAAATTAATATAAATTATTTATTTTTAAAATATAATAATTAATTAATTGATTTTGATATATTAATATAGATTTAAAGTTCTTTAAAAAACTCAAATCTCTTGGTTCTTCATTGTTCGTGTCCCATTTTATTAATTCATCACAAAAAAATGTATTTATTTATCTATTAATTACATTTTTAATATTTATTTTCTTCTACTATCAAAATTTAATAACTTTTTTTTCTCAATTTCAAGTTTTCAATTAAGGTGTATCAACGAGTTAACTAAAAGGTGAGATCTTAAATCTTAATGTTGATGAAAGTATTGTAGATTCTCATTCATTGTCTCAACTCTTTCAATTTCACCATGATAGATTAAAAATATTTATTATAAGTTATTTTATTTGTTATAAATCTTAAAGTTTTAATTAATATTTTTCTCCCACAAAATTGTAAGTGAGTATTGACAACTAAGGTGAAAGATTGATCAGTATTTAGAAATGAGCATGTTTGATCACTAGAATTGGAATTTAAGATTAATCTATGTATCTTCGGATATTTGATTGAGGATTTTAGTTTCAAATGAAGTTACGGTTTTATTTATTTATCAAACACATTATTTGAACAATTAAATATGAATATTTTGTATTATATTATCAAATTTTTATTGGATTATAATTGTGTTTATTGAAACGGATTCGTATTGAATTAATCCAAATTGGATTCTTATCGGATCTTTATTGGATCGGATACATAACGGATCATTCGGATTGGATATTTATTGGATCCTTAACGGATAAGGATCGGATTCGGGCGGATACGGATTTGAGCTTAACGGATCGGATACGGATACGAATTTTGATTTTTCTTAACGGATCGGATACGGATTTGACCTTAATGGATTGGATCGATAACGGATTGACACGATAAGGATCCGATCCGCACGAATTGCCACCCCTACCCACGACGACGCCCTCGTCATTTCGCTAATGATAGCGAATTGTCAAGTCAAGAGAATCCTCGTTGACACCGGGGCATCTTCTAATGTAATCTTTCTCCGAACTCTCCAAAGTATGGGGATTTCGGATAAAAACATTATAGAAAATCCAATCACCTTGGTTGGATTCAGCGGTGAAAAATTAAATTCCCTGGGCGAAGTTGATCTTCCAGTTTTCGCCGAGGGAGTGAACTTGACAACACGTTTTCAAGTAGTGGATGCCCCCTCGGCATATAACGTGCTAATTGGCCGACCTTGGATTCATGCAATGAAGGCTGTCCCCTCATCTTATCACCAAATGATAAAATTTCCAACACCATGGGGGGTCCGAGCTATCCGAGGAGACCAATTAGCATCAAGAAGCTGCTATGAAGTAACACTTCGGACCGTACATATGACGGAGTCCGAACCAGTGGAGAGCAGCTCGAAAGTTAGCATAGATCCCCAAAACGTAGCTCGGACAACTTTTGTCGGAGAAAGGTTGTCTGCAACTCAACATACCGAACTGAGGGACTTGCTAACTCAAGGTCGAGGAAATTTTGCATTCTCACACGAGGATATGCCCGGGATTGATCCCTCGGTCATATGTCATCGACTCCGAGTCGATCCGAATCATAGGCCGGTGAGGCAAAAAAGAAGACGGTTTGCTCCAGAAAGAAACGAAGCCATTGCCGAGGAAGTTCGAAACTTACTAAAAGTTGGTTTTATTCGGGAAGTAAAATACCCCGAATGGCTTGCTAACGTGGTCGTGGTAAAGAAAAAGAATGGGAAAAATAGAGTATGCGTGGATTACACCGACTTGAATAAAGCATGCCCCAAAGATCCTTTCCCACTTCCACACATCGACCGGCTCGTCGATGCAACAGCCGGATTCGGCATTATGAGCTTCATGGACGCTTTCTCGGGCTATAACCAAATCAAAATGTATCCATCAGACGAGGAGAAAACGGCCTTCATGACTAATCAAGGGATCTATTGTTATAAAGTCATGCCGTTCGGCTTAAAGAATGCAGGGTCGACCTATCAAAGACTGATGAACCGGATGTTCGAGCAGAAAATCGGCCGAACTATGGAGGTTTATATCGACGACATTCTGGTTAAGTCAAATACCTTCGAAGAGCACCTGCAGCATCTGACCGAGGTCTTCAATATACTGCAAGAGTTCAACATGAGGTTGAATCCAGCCA
Organism: Plectranthus barbatus; assembly: GCA_026898455.1. Lineage (NCBI taxonomy): Eukaryota > Viridiplantae > Streptophyta > Magnoliopsida > Lamiales > Lamiaceae > Plectranthus > Plectranthus barbatus. The sequence goes on along the minus strand of JAPKLW010001145.1, from coordinate 168,116 downwards.
AATGTACATTCGGGGTAACTTCAGGAAAATTTCTCGGCTATATAGTAAGTCGAAGAGGAATTGAGGCTGACCCAGTGCAAATTCGAGCCATTCAAAATATCCAACCCCCCAAAAGCGTTAAGGATATACAGAGGATGATCGGAAAACTTGCAGCAGTAAGCAGATTTATAGCAAGATATTCCGACAGAACCAACTCGTTCTTCTCTCTTCTTAAAAAATCAAAGAAGTTTGAATGGACAAGAGAATGTGATGACGCACTCATCTTGCTAAAACAATATTTAACAACTCCGCCGGTAATGAATAAAGCCGAACCCAATGAAGAATTACAACTATATATGGCTGTTTCGGAGAAAGCTGTCAGCGCAGTACTAATTCGAGAGGTAGGTGGAAATCAACATCCGATCTACTATGTGAGCCGAACTCTGTTGGACACGGAGACAAGATATTCGGCTCTCGAGAAGCTCGTTTTGGCACTTGTAATGGCCTCGAGGAAGTTAAGACCCTACTTCGAATCACATCCAATTAAAGTGATCTCTTCATTTCCTATCAGGCATGTTCTATCCAAACCTGATCTATCTGGGCGAATGATGAAATGGGCAATCGAGCTCGGGGGCTACGGCCTTAAGTTCGAACCGCGAAGTACCATCAAGTCGCAAATCTTGGCAGACTTCATTGTGGATTATACTCCCGAACTCCAATTAATTGCCGAAGTAGAGCTCGGCCCAATATCAGATAGTATAGAATTCTGGACCCTATGCATTGACGGTTCCAGCAATTCTAGGGGGAGTGGAGCAGGGATATTACTCGTATCCCCTGAAAGATGGGTAATCGAGCGAGCTATTCATTTCGAGTTTTGAACTACAAACAATATAGCCGAGTACAAAGCACTTATTGCCGGTCTCCAACTGGCTCTCGATCTAAAAGTAAGGAGGCTAAAAATCGAATCGGACTCGCAATTGGTGGTGAACCAAGTCCGAGGTGAATTCCAATCAAGGGATGCCAGAATGCAAGCCTACCACGAGACGGCTAAAGGGCTCGAATCAAAATTCGAGGAGGTAGAAGTCTCCCACATACCTCGGGAAGAAAATTCACATGCAGATGCTCTAGCTAACCTAGCAGCAACTGTAGGATATAGAGGAAATCAATCTATCCCACTAACCGTGGCACTTTGGCCGGCAACTCGAGACCGGGAGTACGAACCAATGGAGATTTGTCCAGTTAACAATGAAAAAAATTCATGGATGAATCCAATTGTGGAATATCTAACTACTGGAGCTCTACCACAATCTAAGACCGAGGCCGCCCGGTTGGCTCGAAAAGCGGCTCGTTTCACCATAATAGATCAGCAGCTCTACCGAAGATCATTCCAAGGACCTCTACTAAAATGCGTATCCGAAGAGGATAGTATTCCCATTTTAGCCGAGGTACATTCCGGTAGTTGCGGGAATCACTCAGGATCGAGGAGCTTAACCCACAAAACCATTACGGCAGGATTCTATTGGCCCACACTCAAAAAAGATGCTGAAGAGGTAGTTCGGAAATGTGATAGTTGCCAAAGATTTGCAAACTCAACACATCTACATGCCGAGCCACTTCATTCAAACACTCCAGCATGGCCATTTTGTCGGTGGGGGATCGACATTGTGGGAAAGCTACCTAAGGCTCCAGGGCAAAAGGAGTATCTCGTGGTTGCCACCGACTCGTTCACAAAATGGGTCGAAGACGAGCCATTATCTAGAGAACGAGATACCGAGATGATAAATTTTGTATGGAAAAATATAGTATGTCGTTTTGGACTACCTCGGGAAATAATCACAGATAACGGACGACAATTTACAAGCAAGAAATTCAAGGAGTATTGCGAAACCCTCGGAGCTCGTCTATTATTTTCTACACCGAGGTATCCGGAGGCAAATGGACTGGCTGAGTCTTCTAACAAAACAATCATCAATATTTTGAAAAGAAAACTAACAGCCAGAAAATCAGCATGGGTCGAGGAACTCCCAGCAGTCTTATGGGCTTACCGAACTACATTCAAGACAGCTACGGGTGAAACTCCGTTTTCATTGGCATATGGGGTCGATGCAGTATCACCGGTCGAGGTTATCCAAAGAAGCCCACGAGTCGAGCTGTTTGACGAAGAACAAAATCAAAAGAAGCTCTTCGAATCTCTAGAACTATTGGACGAGCAAAGGATGGAAGCATCTAGCCGAATGATGAAAAACCAAAGAAGAGTGGAAAGATTCTACAATAAATCAGTTCGACTGAGAGCATTCCGAGTAGGAGACTGGGTCTTAAGACAAGTTTTCCAAAACACACAAGAACTCAATTCAGGAAAATTTGGGCCGAACTGGGAAGGACCTTATATAATCAGCTCGATCGTTGGAAATGGAGCCTATCGACTTAGAACTCCTGAAGGAAAAGACATCCCGAATGCATGGAATGTCAAATACTTGAAGAAATATTACTTCTGATAACCTTTGGAGGAATAGCTCGAATTCAAGAAATCATTCTAGCAAAATAAATCATATTTTGTATCATTAGTTCGAGCTCAATAAGTTGTAAAATCAATTTGAACCCTGATTCAATTGATTCGAGCTGCGATACATCAATAAATAAAGTTTATTGTTCTGCAAATTGTTTCGTCGAGTTACTCTCAAATTTTATTCTTTTCGAGCTCCTTAAGATTAATTGTTTGTTTCAACTATCAAAATGTAACAACAATTAAGTGAGAGAGGATGCTTCATTAAAAGGAATCTCGTCCTTACAAAAGACAGAATTTTACAACTTAAAAAAAAAAAAAGTTGTACATATTCTTTTCAAATGTTCAAGTCGGATTGGAACTATTTTGGTCGAGATCCGGGTTCGGCTGTTTGTCAGGATTGGTCTGCTCATCAGTATTGAGGCTATCTTCCAACTGCTTCGAGAAGGCCTCATCATTTGGATTCTCGTCTTCTCCCTCCTCGTCCTCAGAAGCAGCTGGGTCGAATAGATAAACCCCACATCGAGCTCCGGATGCTGAGTTGAGATGGCAGATCTGAGCTTCCTTCGAATAAGATCTTCCATCATTTTGAATGTTTCTGCGCCAGCCGGAGTCGAAAGCAGCCGAGTAAAGTTTAGGCCTGCACCCGAATCTCGGACCGAGTCGAGCTCGGCCCTGACCTGATCCAATTCCGACCTCAGTTGGACTTCGGTCGTCTTCCTGGCCTGCACCTCGGCCTGGAGATCCTCGGAGAGTTTGCCGGTGCGGTCCCTAAACTGGGCCAGCTCTTCGGCGGCCGACTGTTGGTCCCTGGTTAATTTCTCAACCAAGTCCTGCGAAGCTTTAAGCTCCGCAGTGGCAACCGACAGCTCGGTGACAAGATGATCCCTCTCTTTGAGGACCTCGCCTCTATCCTTCTCGGCTTGGATAAGATCTTTGCGTTCACCTTGAAGAGTTCGGAAGCATTCATTATAATCTTCCGCCATACCGCAAAGACCCTGGTCAACACGTAAATACAAACAGAGCTGAATAGATGGTCGAAAGATATAATTTAGAGAACCTCGGATCAAAGGGACTTACCATCAAACACATCTGGGCATTATCGAAATGACGAGCTCGAGCTGCGGACTTAGTTGGCCACGGGGGACCCTCGAAAAGCAGGTCGGCAAAAGCATGGAATGACTCAACTGCTTTCAACCGAGCCTCTTTATAAGCCGGGGTCTTGAGGTCGGTCTCAGTCTCCTTCCCCGGTCGATGCACCAAAGTTGTTTCGCCCTCTCCAGCAGTTAGATCGTAGATATCTTTCTTGGCTGGGACATTTTGTTTGTCCATCCTCGTTCGCCGGATAGGAGGACGATCCTCTGGAGCCTCGGTAGACTCCTCTTCCCTTCCCCTCTTTCGAGCATCGGGAGTAGAAGTCTGCCCGGGAGGAGTCGTTTTGGCACCAGACGAGCCGCCACCAGGAGTCGGCCCTTTGATTAAGGCCGAGCTCGGGCCTTGTCCCTTTGGGACTTGGGTCTTCTTCTTCCTTCCCTTGCTCTTCTTATTCTGTTGTTCCTCCTGGAATTTAATCAGCTCTTCAGGAGTGAGGCGTTCCATTGGATTGTCGATGCCTTCGATACTCAGGGCTCGGTGTCGGCGAAGGGTTTCAAAATCCCGAACTGGGTGATTGTAAGCTTTTCGAATTCGGTTCGACAAATACTCCGGGATATTCTCTCGCCTATGTCCTGCAAACATGAAAAAGGAATGATGAGTAATAAGAGATAAGTTCCGAGCTTGAGGAAAGCATACGACACATACTATTTGGAGTACGGAGCACCCCACTCAGCCCGGGATAATCACTGGGGATCTGGACGAAGAAGAATTCTTGGATCCACTTCTTTGAATTCGACTTCGTCCCCGTAATCATGGGGGAATGGTGGTGTGAGCGCTTCGAAAAATAATAATATGATTCTCCTTTCATAGTAATTAAATTATACAGATCATTCCACTCGGTTAAGGTCGGCTCTTCTAACCCAGCATCTCGGAAAAGTAGGTATGTACCGAGCATGTGGCACCATGCAATGGGCGAGAGCTGTATGGGAGCTAAATTGTAGTATTCTAAAATACTTACAAAGAACGGATGAAGGGGGAGACGAATACCGAACTCAAAGAAACGAGCTGAAAAAGCCATAAAGCCGAGTGGCGGGCGATGAGCTCGTTGATCAGAATCAGGGGCTATTGTATTTAATCTATTCGATAGCCTATGAAGAGAAAAAATCCCATCAAGTTTTATGCGGTCGAGGTCCGATGGGATCAGTTTCAAACTACCTAATACGTCTCGATCATATAGCGGAGGGAAAACACCCGGGGATAAACCTGCGGAATGCTCTAAGGAGAGGTCAAAAGAAGAATGTCGATCTTCGACCTCGACAATTGCAAGAGTATTTTCTACCCTATTTGAAGGCCCGGGGGCTTCGAGGTTCGTCTCGGTTTCCATCTGATTATCAGGATTTTCCTCAAATATATCATCGATCAACCTACTACTAACCTCGGATTCAGAACTATAATACGAGCTACCACTGCTATCGCTCGAGCTATTGCTAGAACTCATTCTTTATAAAAATAAAAGGAGAGGTTCGAGATTTAAAAGTTATATACTGACCCCGAGTTCGAGCAGTGAGAAGTTCGGCTGAAGTTCTGTTCCGAGGTGAATTTACGAGGTGCGGAAGGTAAAAGTAAAAAGTGAAATGAAGGAACTCAGGCTATTTATAGAGAAATAATTCTCGAAAATTGTGCGCGGCTTTCGAGCTCCGCCAATGAATGCTTGACACCTGTCGAAAATTCAAATTTCGAAAATTTGTCCGATCCCGCTTCGGGGAAGCTCAACCGTTTTTGGGCGGTAAAAAATATATGATTTGAGCTAATCATGTTCGAACTTAAAAAACTTAAATTCCGAGCTCAAACTCAAAAAGTTCGAATTTCGAGCTCTTACAATTAAAAAAAAAAAAATCAGGCATTTGACGCCCTTGGCCGGGTCAGCCACCAATTCCGAGAAACTTAAGATATTGAAGTCAACAGAACTTCTATCTATAAAAGTTTCTCGAAGGCTATGAATCCGAAGCAATTAACCAGTAAACAACCAGGGTCTAATTCGGCGTAGCATACCCATGGGTCCGAGGTCGCTCCTCGATTGACTTGTGAGAGATCACTTGTCACTTTCAAAAGCTGCAAGGGGCATCCTTTGTAGAACATGTCGAGTTTAGCCAACCGCGGACTAGGGATAATCGTAAGTCGAACCACGAGCTTCGCAGATACCCAAAATAAAAAATGAAATGTCCCTAAAATTCGTCGAGCTATGTCTCACGATACGGGAAAATGTCCCTAAAATTCGTCGAGCTATGTCTCACGATACGGGAAAATACCCCTAAAATTCGTCGAGCTAAGTCTCACGATACGGGAAAAATCCTCTCCTGAACATCCTCGAAATACGAATTCGAGGTAGGGAAAATCTGTTCTTTTTGTGATTTTGTGCAGGAAAAAGAATCATTGATGTTAACTATCTCGGCTTCGCCGAACTCTAAGTAGTTCGGACGAAAGCCGGGGGGCTGTTGTTATGACCCAAAAATGAGCAAGCCCATTTTGGAGTCCAATAAGACAAGAAGCCCAAAAAGAAGAAGTATGAAGAAAATTATTAGAGACAAGGATGTCCAATAATGATTTTCGAGCTCGATCTCATAGTTGGCCGAGCTCAGTATTAGCCGAGCTACCCTTCAGATAGACTTCTCAACAGAACTACTTCTGACAGATGGATTGATACGTTCGAGCTAAGAGCTCGAACTATATTCTGAAGAGGTTAACTAAAGCGCTCAACGCACCGGATGCGACCCTTCAGCACGTCAGTTCGCTTGAAGAGTTGTACCTATTAGCGAAAGGTTGTCTAGCTCGGTTGGATTCCTATAAATAGGATCCTCATTAATTGTAATAATGACATGCAAACAAGCAATTAATACAGCATTAAAGCAATTCAAACACTTTCAGCTCTACAATTACGGTTTATTCTTATCTATTTATTGCGCATTTATTGCTTCGCAATATTTCAATTCAGTACTCTTAAAAAAAAAGTAATCTCCAAAATAAACGAGCATCAACAAAAACTATAAACAAATAAATTCCAAAAAATTAAAAAAAAACTTTAATAATTAGGGGGGGGGAGGGGGGGGTTAATTGAAAAGGGCTTGCACTTAATTTTTTACCTTAAAATTAAGTTGCCTAAGTATCCCTTAATTTTCATTAAGAGAATCAAAGCCCACGTAGTTCTCTTACCTTACTTACCTTTAATCGGACTCGAAATCCGCATCACCTAGGCCATCGGAAGCATTAGTACTTGCCGCGCTTGCTTCGGAGTTGTAAGCATCCTCGTCGTCGAAGACGTGCCTCCAATCCGGTTGTTGTTCTCGATCTTCGGCATCTTTCCAATCTTTAAGTATAACTTGTGCTTCCAAATTCGCCGGTGTCAAGTTGGACCTTCTTTCATCCAACATATAGCCACCCGAGCTAAATGCTTGTTCCACGGCAACCGTTGATGCGGGGACCGCTAAGAACTCCTTCACCATCGTACTTAGGATTGGGTATTGTTGTTGTCGCCTTGACCACCATAGTAGAATATCAACCTCTTGCGGAGCGTTCTCATCTTCTTCATCTTGAGCCTGCAAACAATCACCACCAACATACATTTCCGCCAAATAAACATCTAGTTCGCTTTGTTGCGAACTAGACGGACGGTTTTTAGACATAATATTATGAATTCTAGCTAACAAGGGGTTAGCACTAGTTTGGCCGGAAGTAGTTGTCCTAGAGGAAGATCTAATTTGAACTAAGTGGCTATATGTGATACAAAATGAATCGAAAGCTTCACGTAATGTTGTACTAAGTTGGGTTTTAACTACATCGACGGAGGGGAGGTTCAATTGTTCTAAAGGAATAATTTCGTCGGGCCCTATAAATGCTAAGGTTGATAAAGCGGTATAATATGTATCAATAAAAGAATAAACACCATCTAATTTAATACTAGGATCAAATACTTTAGCAATTAAAAAAAACGGAGGGAATCTCCCTAAAATATTTTAACCATTTCATTACCATATCAAATATTATATGCCTTAATTTGGTACAAAACTACATTGATTAAATTGACAAGCAATATAACAACAATGATATAAAACTTTAGAACTAGTGGGATAATAGACACCGGATAAAACTTTAGTAGCGTTAGAAAAAGATTTTAACAATTCATGCAAAGAAGTACATGCATCCCAATGAGATAAATGCAAACTAATACCATAATCATCACTTCTAAAAAATTGTACTAATAATTCTTTATATTTAAAAGTAGCATTAAACATTTCATAGGTGGCATTCCACCTATGAGAAATATCGGTTGGAAAATGTTTTGCTCGGACTCCATGAGTAGCACAAAAAGAAGCCCATTTTTTTGCAATTTTTTTATGACTATGTATGGATAAAATTGCAGCCCTAATAGGTTGGATTGCATGAGTATAAAGTTTCATACCATCTTGAACGGCTAAATTAAGAATATGAGTAATACAACGACAATGGAAAAACTTACCTCCGAGGACCGGATTGCACTCCAAAATAAGCTCCCTTATTGATGCGGTGTTGTTGCTTGCATTATCAAAACCAATAGAAAATATTTTGTCGTTTATTTTATATTGGTGAGCTATTTTTATTAATAAACGTGCTATATTTGATGCCGTATGAGGATCATCAAATTTTCGGTATGCAATTATTCTTTTATTTACATTCCAAGAAGAATCTATCCAATGAACGATTACACCTAAATAATGATGTTCGGATCTACAATCATCCCAAATATCGGAGCAAATAGAAACCCTATGATCTAATTTTTTAAATTGATCGCGTAAAGTCAATCTATATTGTCTAACTCTATTTCTTATTGAACGCACCATAGTTGTGCGTGGAATTATTTTTTGAAGAGGTTGGGACCGGATTTATATATTTTTCAAATCGAACTTTATCCATCAATTGAAAAGCTAAACTCTCTACACAAATCCATGACGATAATGAATTCCTAGATTCTATCAGATCATATTTATGAAGAGCGGAAGAGGAAGACGTACCTTGGGAAGAACCAAATGCATCTTGGTTCAATTGAGTTTGACCCTTAGCCAAGCCATACTCCATGGGATGCTTCACCTTTATGTGGCGTTGATATGTTCCATATCCACCACCGGCGGTGAATTTGTATTTCTTAGGGCAATAATTGCAAAATAGATCAAATTATTCGGGAGCACCTATAATTTTATATTTTTCTAGTTAGATATCATATTTAAATTTTAAAATAAGTATAAGAATTTGAAATAAAATTTAAAATAAGTATAAGAATTTTAAACACCACGTACCTTTCTTTTGCTCCTTTGCACGAATTTTTCGGAAGTGCTTTGTGAAAAGATCGGATTTCAAAGCTTTTGGACTTAAATTTGTATCGAAATCATCATCTTCTTCATTTACCTCGGCCTCGGGGGGGGGGGGGGGGAACACCTTCGTTGGGATTTTCCAATGCCTCACGAAAACGCATTTCATGTTGTTGCAATTGTCGGGCATACTCCTCATCGGCTCGTACTTGAGTTTCACGAAGATCTTCATCATCACTCAATGACAAAGTGATGTTATCATCGTATTGAGATTGAGGAGAATCTTCAATATGAACACCACGGCGACGTTGACGAGGTGGACCTCTAGTAGTATCATCTCTAGCTATGGACTTGCCCCTATTGTCGGCACCACGAACACCACGACCACGACTTGAAGACATAATTGAAATTTGAGAGAATGGATTTGGAATGGAAATTTGAAAGAGAAATTGCAAGAATTAATTGAAAAAGAGAGTAATTGAGAGTAATTGAGAGAATAGAATGAGAGAATTGAGATTGAGGTGTGAAAAATGTTGAAGGAAGGGGGGTATTTATAGCAAAATTTGGAGAATTTTTGAAATCGGTCGTAACCGGAACCTCCGGTTCCAACGGATAAATTTTTTAAAAAAATAGCCGTTGGGCCGGTTCAGGCGGTTCCGAACCGGAATCGCCGGTTCCCAACGGTCATTTTTTTAAAAAAATTGTGCCGCCGGTTCAACGGTTCCGAACCGGAACCGGCGGTTCGGTCAGGTTTCAATTTTTTTTATTAATCCAGCCGGTTCCACGGTTCGGAACTGCTGGTTCCGGTTCCGGTTAAACCCTGGAACCTGAACCGGCCCGTCTGTAGGCGGTTACGGTTCCGGTTCGGAACCATTTTTACGGTTCCGAACCGTGGAACCGGCGGCCGGTTCCGGGCCGGTTCAGCCGGTTCCGATTTCCTTTGGCCATCACTACCGGCCACTCCAAAACATACATACATATATTTTATACATCAAATAAAAAACAATGGTTATGAGTAGTTCTTATTTGAGAAGGAAAAAAAATGGCGATAATATTTTAGAAATATCGTAGACTTAAAAAAAAAAAACATTATATGGCGATTTGCGTAGTGTATATTGATATAGACTACGCATTTTCCTTGCGTATTGTATATCAGTATAGACTACGCGATTACGTGCACAGTCTATCAGTGCCTTAAAAAAATACACTACACAAGGATTCGCGTAGTGTATATTGATATAGACTACTCATTTTTCTCGCGTAGTGTATATCAATATAGACTACGCGATTACCCGCGTAGTCTATCAGCGCCTTAAAAAAATATACTATGCGGAAATTCGCGTAGTGTATATTGATATAGACTACGCGTTTTTCTCGCGTAGTGTATATCAACATAGACTACGCGATTACCCGCGTAGTCTATCAGCGCCTATTTTTGTAACTACGCAAATACACTTTTGTGTAGTCTTTTACAATATAGACTACACGAATGATAATGCGCGTAGTCTATATTGTGTAGTCTATAACCAATTTCGTTGTCTCTATATATATATATATATAGGGAGAGGATCAGGTAAGAAAAAATTCACTGTGAGAAAAAAGAATGAATCATATCCATCAGATCTTAATAAATTAATGGTTGATATAAAATCAAGCAACAAATCAAACACAATCAAGCAACGATTAAAACACAATCAAGCAATTGATTGATTTATTTAGATCTAATAGATATGATTTATTCTTTTTTCTCACAGGAGAATTTTTTTCTCACATGATCCCTCCTATATATATATATCAGAGGGGGGGTTCATGCGAGAAAAAAGAAGAAATCATGTTCGTTAAATCTAAAAAAAGAAACGATTGATATGCAAACAAGCAATAACTAAAACACAAGCAAGCAACGAAGTAACCAAGTGACAATTAAAATACAATTAAGCAACATTATAATCAAGCAATGACCTGAATAAATCAAACAACCTTCTCACTTTCTCACGTTCAGAATTTTATCATTGAATCCGTTCCACACACACACACACACAAACACACACACACATATATATATATATATAGTGAGAAAGATGCTTGATTGCATTCACGACATTGCTTGATTGTATTCAGGCCGTTGCTTGATTGCAATGTTGCTTGATTGTGCTTTAGTTGTTGATTGATTGCATTTTAGTTGTTGCTTGATTCAATATCAACCATTGATTTTTTTAGATTTGATGGACATGATTCATTCTTTTTTCTCACATGAGGATTTTTTTTACATGATCCCTCCTCTATATATATATTATCCGTGAGCGTAGGGCCTTTAAATCTGTAAGCTTTTTTTATGGCGTTGCAGTTCAATGAGCAAGACAACACACGAACGTGCTCAATTGTGGAAAATGGAAAGTTGGGGCTGCTTTTATCAAGTTGTAAAATATAATTAATTTAGTGTTTAAATTGATTTAAATTGACTGGAATCAGAGTCAACATTGACTCTTGAACAAAAATATATCATCAAGATTTACTCCAACTGAAAATAACATTTATACATATTTTTTCCTACTTTTTCCCACTTTACCCTTACATTTGGATTGTATTTAATATTTCCTCTAATTTTTTACTTAGGGATGAAGAAAATAAAAAAGAAATAGTGCAAGTGAGAAAAAAAATAAAAAATCCATACATTACTTTCGAGTGTAGATCCAAACTTTTAGAGCTGTTAGAACTCGATTGAATTTCACGAGATCGTGTCAATTATAAATCAGAGGGAAATGACTTCCTAGTCCAAGAGTGGTGCCGCCCATATATTTTAAAAAAAATTATAAATAAAAGATTTTGAAATCATCATACCTTTTAATTAACAAAAATGTTTGTACATTGCATGAAAAGGACAATATGTTACGTGCATTCAGAAATAGTGGACACTAGAGCATTGAAATTTATAAATAATTGGGCAAATTATTTGAAATTGAGAGATAACCAACCAAGTCTAATTTCTAGGCTATTGAAAGTTGAAACTAGTAGCTCCTCTAGTCGTTGGTTGAGAATTAAATTAAATTATTCTACATTAGATTTGATAGTTGATTAAAACAATTATATGATTCTCCCATTTTAACTATAAAATATCGATATTTGTGAAATTACAAACCAACCCCTAGGACAAATATTTATCTTGCAGTCCTCCATTTGTAGGGGTGTAATCGAACCGAGTCGAGTAGTGTCGTGCTCAAGTTTGACTCGTTTAGTTTCGAGTTGAGCTTCGAGCTTTTTTATCGAATACTTTGATGTTCATGAGCTTTATCGAGTTTTAATCGAGCCTGAACGAACTTTTTAAATTTAGAATATATTTTAAATTTTTATTATTATTTTGAAGGAAAAAATTATTTATTCAAAAATTAATATCATATTCATGCTCAAATTCTTAAATTTTCATTATTATCATGAAAATATTATTTTTATAAAAGTAATTTATTGTATATTTCTTACCAATTTTTGCTAATGAGCCTGCTCACGAGTCGAATACTATAATGTTCAAGTTTGCTTCGTTTAATAAACGAGCTTTACTAAACAAACTCGAACGAGCTTTTATCGAGTCAAAATCCGAGTAGCTCACGAACAGTTTGGTTCATTTACACCCCTATTCATTTGAAATGCAAGTATTAAAAGGATCTTACCTATTATTAAAAGGTCGAGTATTCGAAATAGTTTTTGTTTTTCGCATGTAATAACAAAATAAAATGAAACTAAATCTATTGGATGATTCTTCAAATGGAAGTAACGTATAATTTATGATACATGTTGTCTCTCCCTCTCTCTCTCTCTCTCCACTCTAATAATTCTCAATATAACTGCAAAAGAAAGAACAAAATGCAGTTGGCCCATGTGCAACATTTGGCAAATAACATCCATTTAATGAAAAACAATATTGATATGGTTCATTTTTTATTATTATTTTTTTCTGATTTAGGATTTATGGGATCAGAAAAAAAATATTGAAAACAAAGTTAGTTTCATTTGTATATTTACTAAGAGTCGAATGTGTTTCGCACATTAATTATTTGATCAACAAAGTCAATTATTCACACAAGTTGAAGAAAATAATTTTTTCCTTTTAGAATTATCGATTTAGGACCCAAAAGATGATTTATCAATCCAGACCCGAAAGATCATATAATTCTTAGTTCAAGAAGTGATATTGAGGTCCTGAATTAAAAATTGTATAATCTTTCGGGTTCTGTATTAAGAATTTTTGTGATCTTTCAGGTCCTGAATTGAGAATTAATCTTTCGGGTCCTTAATCGATAATTAAACTATCCATCAGGTCCTGGATCGATAAATTTTTTTTTTTTTTTTACTGTAAAATAATCAAAGAAAATAAGATATTTTTAAATATGTTAACGAATAACGAATAATAGTACTCCATCGATTTACGGATTATCCGATCCAAATCCCACACAAGTTTTGTGTGTGTTTAGCATTTCGATCCAAAAGCCTCAATTTAAGTTTATTATTATGGCACGGATTCTTGATGTATCATGTCGAAATTTGCCTGCTATTATCGCCAAATAAATCATACCATATAATAATCACTCATCATCATTTCTTAAGCGAAAACAGGAAATAAAACATTATGTTTCGATATAGGAGGATGATGCAACATTAAAAAAAAAAAATAGGATGTGCAAATTGCAATAAAACTATGAATAAAAACTGCAACTGCAAGGCGCAAAGAAATAAGACATCAACAAAAACTACAAGCGGCGGAACATTAACATGTTGTCTGCTAAAATCCACCAAACATTGTCAAAACTACTACCCAACAAATTTCTTCTCTTTTTATAAATTCAATCTCAACATTGTACTTGAATTAAAGTTTGATTTTTTATATATATGGAGTGGGTCTTATGTAAAAAAATTAGATTAAAAAAATATTTCATACTTAATAGGAATTAATGATAATTTATAAAACAATTAAGTAGAAGCGAAAATCTTACTTAGTTTTTCAATCAACCATTAATATTATTATCAAATGATTGAGACTCATTCTTTTTTATATATATTAATTTTCTAAATTTATATTATGTTTAAAAGATCTATTAATTCTTGAAAGCATTCAATAATTAAATCTACTAGAATTATTGTCAACGTCAATTACTCCATTCCACATTTTTGTGAAATAATAATATCTTATTTTTTTAAAAAAATTAATATTTATTTAAACACACACCTTACATATCCCCATAAAAACTCGAACTCATGACCTCTTAATTATAGGTAGAGTGCTTTCACGGCTACACTCCGAACAAGGGATAAAAAAGTGCTCCTTCATGTAATATCTTATTTCTTTTATTTTTTTTTTAACACAAAATATAATATGCTCCATTTTAATAGTGTACCATTTTCGAGGGGGAG
>JAPKLW010001145.1:136935-153700 GCA_026898455.1 Plectranthus barbatus | reverse complement strand
AAGAAACGCTTAAAATTTAGGGGGCGTTTGGTTGATGGGTTTCGGAATCAAGGAATGAGAATGATTCCGAAACCCACCGTTTGGTTGATGGATATGGGAATGGGGGATGTGATTGATTCCCAAATATTCATTCCCCTCTAAGTTGGTGGGTTTCATACACATTCCCAAATTCAATCCCAAAATGATTATTTTTTTTATTTTATAAGATTTTGTAATTATTTTTTTATTAATTATTATTATATATATATATATTAATAAATTAATATATTTATAATAATATTAAAATAAATGGTATTATTATATTATTATTATGCATTAATTAATAAATAATATTATTGAAAATATATTAATTATCATATATACAATAATTAATAATATTATTAATCTTATTATTTATTTCTAAGATTTTATTTTATTATTTATTTTTATAATATATTATGATAATAATATTATTAAACAATCTTTTATTTTATCTATATTTTATATTTTATAAAATAGATAATAAATTATTTATTTTTAATATAATAAATCTTTTTATTTTATTATTAAATTAATTATTATTTATATAATATTTTAATTATTTTCTAAACTTTTAATTTAAAAAAATTCATCAGAATTGAAAATGATTCCCAAATTATCTCATAAACCAAACACCAAGAATTGAGAATGATTCCCAAATCTAAACCCATACTCATTCCCTTTACTATCAAACACATACCCATAGTGATTCCTGACAGTTATACCAAACGCCCCCTTAATGTTGAGAAAAGAATTATTCTCTGAGTCCCTCTTAATTAGTCATCTATTATGTGGATACAATAATTAATGCGAGTAAAGATATATAAAATTAATATTTTATTATTAAATATATTAATTTATATTTTTAGATAATAAATAATTAAATGAGACAGACAAGAAAGGAAACACGGATAATATAAGTGGGAGGGATTGAGTATAATATTTAAAACAGAATGTAAATTATTAGCCTTAGGCAAAACTTGGATAATAAAGTTAAGATCCTCCAATGTTTGAAAAATAGAGCTTTTGGCAACTCCGAATTATAGTGAAAATGCATCTTGACCCCAGACGCGTGGGCTCACTCGCGTGGCGTGTCCTTTCATATTCCTACTTCTGCTTCACCACTACGAGAAAAGCAGGCAGCAACCGCAGCAGCAGTGGGAAGGGAGCGCGCAGCCATCTCTCTCTTTCTCCACCCGTCGCTTTCCTGCCCTGCTCTCTCTATCTCTTTCTAATACCGCCGCTATCTTCGCACCATCACTTGCCCAGCTCCCTCTCTCTCTCCACACCAGAAATCTCATCGTGCCTTAACAGAAAACTCTCATGAAAATTGTAGCCTCCCCCAACATGTAATATATAATTTACTTTCCATATCTCGCTGCACAGCGATACATTCGTAGTGTTCATCCCGCGTAATTGATTGATTCCCATATACTGTATGCTCCCCACATATATATATATATACATAGTTATATTTGTATCATTATATACGTGTGTTGCTCGTGAAGGCGAGAAAAATGGAGAGAAAACAAGGGTTTTTCTCGGCATTGGAGGACGTGGTCCGCGGGTTGTCTCCAGCGACGTCACGGGCGAAGAGCCCGAGTCGGTGCAGGTCGTTGATATCGGCTCTGCCCCGGCGGAAGCCGTGCACGAGCAACTCCGACTCGTTCATGGCGAGATCGGGGAGTCTGAGGCCGGTGGGGGAGACATTGGCGCCGTTAATGGAGGGTCCGAATCCGGACGGCGAGGAAATCGGCGAGTCGAAGCGGCTCGGCTCGGGTCTCAGTCAATGGGTTCGCGGACAGCTTACTCGGAACCCATCCTTCGCCTTCAATGAGAGCGGCTGCGGCGGCAAAACCTCGAATTTGCGGCTGCTGCTCGGAGTAATGGCTGCGCCGCTGGCCCCGGTTCACGTCAGCTCTACCGAGCCTCTGCCCCATCTCAGCATAAAGGATACGCCCATCGTACGTGATCTATCCTCGGTCATTATTTTACATTCCCCTTTTTTTCACGATGAAGAGAATGATAGAGAGCTTATATATATTTTCTTGAAATTCGAGTATATTTGCCAAAATCTTCCGATCCGTAACATGCTTGCTGTGATTTGTTCTTGAGGAAGAAATGGTTGATCTCTGTGTCTCACTAGCTTTAGTCAATGGTGTAGGAAACGTCGTCGGCGCAGTATATATTGCAGCAATACACAGCTGCTTCAGGGGGGCAGAAAGTTCAGGACGCGGTCAAGAATGCATACGCAATGGGAAAGTTGAAAATGGTAGCTTCTGAGTTTGAAACAGCGACAAAAATGGTGAGGAACAGGAACATTGGTAGAGCTGCTGAGTCGGGTGGTTTCGTGCTGTGGCAGATGAGTCCAGACATGTGGTATGTGGAGCTAGTAGTGGGAGGGAGCAAGGTTCATGCTGGCTGCAATGGCAGTCTTGTCTGGCGGCACACACCTTGGCTCGGTGCTCACGCTGCAAAGGGCCCTGTTCGTCCCCTCCGCCGCTCCCTTCAGGTCAAAACTTGTGGCTGCTGATCATCAGTGATTCAGTCTTACTGATCTTGACGTTTGATTTCAGGGCCTTGATCCAAGAACTACAGCTAGTATGTTTGCTGATTCCATATGCATTGGGGAGAAGAGAATCAATGGAGAAGACTGCTTCATTCTGAAGCTATCTGCAGATGCTCGGACACTCGAGGCCAGGAGCGAAGGGCCGGCTGAGATCATCCGCCACGTCGTGTTCGGCTACTTCAGCCAGAAAACCGGGCTGCTCACTCACATGGAGGATTCCCACCTCACCCGCATCCAATCCAGAGGTGGGGATGCTGTTTACTGGGAGACCACCATCAACTCCTTCCTAGACGACTACCGTTCCATTGAAGGAATCATGGTTGCTCACTCTGGGCGATCTGTGGTGACCCTTTTCCGGTTTGGGGAGATGGCGATGAGCCACACGAAAACCAGGATGGAAGAAGCTTGGACAATTGAGGAGGTTGCTTTCAATGTTCCTGGCCTATCAATGGACTGCTTCATTCCACCGGCAGAGTTGGGATCAGGGTCTATTAGCGAAACACGCGAGCTCCCACCGGAGGAGAGGGTTAAACCGGGGCACCGGGTGGAGAAAGCTCAACCTAGCAGCATTACTAACCTAGTGTGGAAGGTGGAGCTGTGAGTGAGCAAGAAGTGTGGCAAATTTTCATATGAGTTAGGCAGTTTTAATTTAATTTTTTTAGTACAGCTGAAAATATGTGAGTAAGGTGAGTTTATGGTGAAATTTGTTAGTAGTTGTGGTTCTTCCATTAAAATCTGCGTAGAAGCAGAATCCAACTAAAGGGGTTGGGCAAATGGAAGCTAATTTTTATATAGTTTATACCTCCCTTAGGTTTGGAGGAAGGTGGTGAAGCTTTGGTATTATTATTGGCAAATGGTGGGTGTTTTTTTAGATCTTAGCTTTGTTGGATTCTGCTTCTAGACAGATAAATGGAAGAACAACTTATTAGGTGGTGATGAATGTATGACAGTGTTAAAATTCCCACGTAGAATCGATTAGGCCCCGCCTAGGCGTTAGGCGATCCTCAATTGAATCGAGTACCTTCTAATCCCGTGTCTAATCGGTCTGACAAGTAATCGGCGTCTAGGCACCGTCTAAGCCGCCTAATCCGCTTAGGCGCCGATCTCGGTGGCCGGTCAAGCTTGCCACGTGCCACTTAGGTGGCTGACTAAGCATGCTACGTGCCGCCTAATCAGTTTGAGCGGCCTATTTTTTATTATATATTTTTAAATAATATAAATTTATATAATTTTACTTTTTATTTATTGATGAATATTATATATATTAAATATTAAAATTAACTAACAGATTAAATACTGCCTAAAAAACGTCTAGTCCCTGCCTAAATCGTCTAGGTATTAGGTCCCAACCGAGCGTCCGACTTGCGCTAACGATTTTTACAACCATGATCTATGATAATCAGCCCTGCTCATACCTAAAATATCCTCATTTTATTTGGAATTTTCAATGAAACGTTAAATTTTGCTGTCGGATTCTTGATTCGATCCTAAATCGGAAACAAAATTGAAAATTCAAACATTTATGTGAAAATACACATGATTTATATATTTGAAACAAGTTCATAAATCCTCATTTACTCCGTGAAGATATCAATTATTAAATTTTACATAATGAGCAGTTAATTCTTATTTATATGAATCGTATTAGGCTGACAAATGCATTTATTGGCGTGTAAATTATAAAACTATCATTTTCAAAACGTTTTAACCATTTGGGACACATACTATTATTTTTAGTCTTACAATCTGGATGCAAGAACCAAAGCAGAATTCTTTTTGAGGCTGCTGTCTAAGTATTTTTGAATTTTTGATGTAGATTTTCTGAATATATTGCCAGGAAGAATATAGTAAATTACACGTATTTTATTGTAATTAATGGTATGTGTGTTCCAGCATAGGGCGCGGTAATAAAAATATTTTGTATGTTTCAAAAATATTATGAATTCGAGATATTTTATAAACAATTATGTGTATGAATTTTAAATTAATGGATTTTATCTTTAAAAAAAATAATGATGTGTTGTATAATTGGATGAAGAAGTACATATTTAGTGTACAAAATTATATTGTATATAAAACTTCAATATTTTTTTTGTCATGGCTTTGAGTAATAGTGAACAGTATTTTAGTGTTTGTTTTACATAATTTGATATTACTCTTTATTAATTATTTCAATTTTTACCATGATCTTTTTGTCATAAATATCGAATCACAGTGATTAAAAAACATTTTATTGATATCAATCAATCTTAAATTTGAATATTTAAAGAATGAAATCAAATAATTACTATCTTTTATCATATTAATAAAAGAAGAAAAAAGAGTATAGGCTAATCATACACAGACTCTACATCCTTTATTTGCCTTTCTTTTTCAACTTTTGCTATCCTTTCAAATTCTCTTTATTCTGAATATGACCTCACGGTGTTACGTTATATTTTACTTTCATCTTTTATTTGTTTTTCAATATTATATGTATGAAGTAATATAGAATATTAAAAATTACCATAGAGTTCTCTCGTTTCTCCCAATGGATAAAAAAGAGGTGAAAGTGTCAAATAAGTAACATAAAAAAAATATAATTTTTTGGAAAAAAAAATACTCCCTCCGTTTCGATTATATAGTCCGGGTTACTATTTTAGGGTATTTCAATTATATAGTCCAGTTTCTATATTTTGTATTGTTTTTATATGGTAATTTACTATTAAATTCTAAATAATTTTGGAAAATGAGAATATTAAATGCAATATTATGAAAATGAGAGGTTAATTAATGCTTTAAATAAGGGTAATGTTGGAAGTTTGTTTAAATATTAAATAATTTTTTATAAACGTATAAAATCAAACTGGACTATATAATCAGAACGGAGGGAGTATATTATTCATTAAATCATCTCCAAGGGATTGAAATCCTTTATAATGTCACAAAGCACAACACTTCATGATGTTTCTCACAATAAATAAAAAATTAATTAAATAAAATATAAAACAAACAAAAATGTGTGGTTAAGGCATGCAAGAATACTGTACTTTGCTTTTGACACAGTAAAAGATCTTAATTTCATCTCTAATAGCCCTCAAAACTCAAATGTAAATCATATTTTCACCCTAAAAAATAGACCATAATTGTTGAAGATATATTCATATATCTTTTCATATCTTTGTGTATATATATTTTTTCCTTATATTTTGATAATCTAGCTCTATATTTACACTACATTGTAATCCTTTTTGAGTGGCGAATAATAAAGATTAGAAGTTTTATCGATTCAGGACCCGAAAGATAGTTTAATTATCAATTCAGGACCCGAAAGATTAATTGTCAATTCAGGACCTGAAAGATCACAAAAATTCTCAATCCAGGACCCGAAAGATCATACAATTCTCAATCCAGGACCTCAATATCAGGTCCTGAATTGAGAATTGTTTGATCTTTCGGGTCCTGGATTGACAAATCATCTTTCGGGTCCTGGATTGACAATTTAACTATCTTTTGGGTCCTAGATCGACAATTCTCCTTAAAATTACTCTCACATGGTATCAGCCTATCATTGACTTTAAACCCTAGTTTGTTTTTTGTTCGATCTCGTGCTTTCCCCTCTTCATGGCTGCGCCAGAGCCCCCCACACTTCTTCTCTTCACCATGATTCACATGGTTACCATCAAACTGGTCTCTTCAAACTATCTCATTTGGCACGCACAGATCGAACTCTTACTCATCACCCTAAATTTCCTTCCTCTTGTTGATGGCTCATTACCTCCTCCGCCGGCAACCCTTCCTGCTTCTTCCGCTGCAACTGCTCCAAATCCGGCATATGCATCCTGATATTCCCGCGACCAATTGGTGAAACTTTTTCTTGTTTCCACACTCACCGAAGAATCGACGGCTCTCATTATTGGTTGCAAAACATCACACGACGTCTGGCTCGCTCTATCTCGTGCATACAAAACCACTCTTCTAAGGTTCGAGAACTTAGTCTAAAGGATGACCTATTATCCTCTAAACGTGGAGATATGTCCATTGCAGAATATGACTGCACGTTTAAAACCCTATGTGATCAACTTGCGGCAATCAGACGACTTATCGATCCTTTAAATAAGTCTCACTGGTTTCTTCGTGGTCTTGGTCCCGAGTTCAACACTTTTACTGCTGCTCAACTTGCGCGGATCCGCTACCGGACTTTGATACTCTTCTTGCTAGGGCGCCGAGTCATGAACTATTCCAGAAACCCATGAATGCCCCGTCTTTTTGAGCCCATGGCTTTTGCATCCACTACTCAAGGTCGTCGCTCTGGTCAAAAGTCTCAGACCAAAGGCCGCGGTTGTTCTTCTGGCCGCAATCATCGTCTGTGGTGTTATTTTTATCGTGCAACCAAACATGATGCTTTTGAGTGCCCTCGATGATTTGTTCGATCCTTTGATCAGTCATCCCAAGATGCCTCGACTGCTAATCTCGCATAGGCTTTCTCAACTGGATGCTCGATTTCGCAGCCCAACGCCTCCGACTGGTACCTTGATACTGGGCATCATCACACATCTCCTCAGATCACACACCGCTTGATGATGTGTCTCCCTATAATAGTAATGATCCAGTCACCATCGACAATGGAGCAAGCCTCCTTATATCTCACATAGGCTTGCTATCTATCTCTCCTGATCTTTGCCTTAATAATATTCTAGTGGTTCCGGTCATGACAAAAAATCATGTGTCTGTTAGCAAGCTTACTCTTGATTTTTCAGTACATATTACCTTTACTGATTCTCTATTTTGTATTCAGAATCGGGACACAGGTCAAGTTCTGGAAACCGACATTCGTAAGCTTGGACTTTACTTACTGGATTCTTATGCCGAGGCATTATCTGCCATCGCTCACAACAAATGAGTTCATGGTTCCTTCGAGCTTTGGCACGCACGTCTTGGTCATCCAGCACATGACATTATCAAAAGTTTGAGCAATTTTTAGTTACTTTCACTCACTTATTTGCTTCCAAAACCGAGTTTATATCGTTTCTGTCAATTGGCTAAAAGCAGTCGATTGCCATTTACTTCTAGTGATAGTCGGTCCTCATCTTTGTTAGAACTCGTTCATTGTGATTTATGGGGACCTGCCCCTATTACATCAGCTACTTGTTTTTGTTTTTATGCCGTATTTATTGATGATTTCTCTCGGTTTTCATGGTTTTATCCTCTGCGTGCTAAATCAGAATTTGTGGACGTGTTTATACAATTTCAATCGTTTGTTGAGAATCAGTCTTCATGCAAACTCAATAAATTACAAACGGATGGAGGTACTGAATTCACCAATCATCACCTTCAAAGTCACCGTAAGAAATTCAACATTCATCATCTTGTCTCTTTTCCATACACTCTTGCTCAAAATGGCAGAGCTGAGCACAAGCATCGCCATATCATCGAGATGGGTCTCACTCTATTATTTTATTCGTTGGCACCTATGAATATGTGGCCCAACGCCTTCTCCACGGTTGTACACATCATCAACCGCCTTCCCACAATTATTCTCCAGAATCGCTCCCCTTATGAAGTTCTATACAACCGTCTTCCAGCATATGATAATTTTCGAGTATTTGGATGCCGAGTACACCTGTGTCTGCGTGATTATACAAAACAAAAATTTCAACCACGCAACACTCCTTGCATTTTTGTTGGCTACAACACTTCCTACAAGGGTTTTAAATGTCTTAATCCCCTCACCTCGTGGGTCTATATCACACGATATGCTTGCTTTGATGAGAGTTGTTTTCCATTCTCCACAGCCCGCTCCATTATTTCTCCATCATCTCTTGATATTCTGGAATACTTGGATGGGTCATTGGCCGTTTATCATCTCTGTC
This sequence comes from Plectranthus barbatus, assembly GCA_026898455.1. Lineage (NCBI taxonomy): Eukaryota > Viridiplantae > Streptophyta > Magnoliopsida > Lamiales > Lamiaceae > Plectranthus > Plectranthus barbatus. The sequence continues at coordinate 145,261 of JAPKLW010001145.1, read as the reverse complement.
CACCGGAGAAAGCTCCTCCTGCTGCACCGATCGTCGAAGATCAGCCGGTGCCAACTCAGGAGCCTCCTCCACAAGAGGATGCTCCCATTCCTCAACGGACCCATCTAATGCGCACGCGTGCCCAGTCGGGAATCCTCAAACCACGCAGATGTCAACTGTACAAATCTCTACTCGGCCTTGGTTACCATATCCGAGCTTGCGGAGTCAAAACAACCATGAAGAATCCCCAATGGGTACATGTTATGCAAGAGGAGATGTTTGCACTTCAAACTAACCGCACGTGGACCCTAGTTCCACGACCAGCTGATGCAAATGTCGTTGGTTCCAAATGGGTGTATCGTGTCAAGCTTTTAGCACATGGTACAACAAACGCTACAAAGCTCATCTAATGGCACAAGGGTTTAACCAAGTTCCTGGGTATGACTTCACCCACACATTCACTCCAGATGTAAAGGCATCCACTGTCCGTATTATTATCTCAGTTGCGGTCATGCGACACTAGCCTCTACACCAACTCGACGTAAAAAATGCCCTTTTAAATGGTGTTTTGTCTAATCCATTTTTCATGGAACAACCGCCCGACTTTCATGATCTACGTTACCCGACTTTCTCGACTTCCTATGCAGCTCTGCAGACACCTCTCTATTCATTTTCAGCAAAGAGTCAGTGCTCATTTACTTGCTTGTCTACGTCGACGATATTATTATCACCGACAACAATCCTTGCACTCTCTAGACTCTTATTTATTGAATGAATAAAGAGTTTGCAACAAAAGACCTTGGACAACTCAGCTACTTCTTTGGTCTAGAAGTTATATACTCTGATCGCGGTCTATTCTTATGCCAATCTAAATATGCCCAAGACATCTTGATGCGCGCTGCATTACTGGATTTAAAGCCCGTGTCTGCACCGTTGGCATTGGGAGTATCGCTTGTTAAAGATGGTGATCCCTTTGATGATCCAACTCTCTACCGATCACTTGTTGGTGCTTTGCAGTATCTCATTACCCGTCCCGACCTCGCATATTCCGTTAATACAGTCACTCAATTTCAATAAAGTCCGACTACTGAGCACTTTCAGGCCGTAAGCGGATACTTCAATATGTCAAGGGAACAATGACATTTGGTTTACAATTTTCCTCTGGTTCACCTACAGTTGTTGGTTATTTCGATGTTGATTGGGCGCGCTTCTCGAATTCACGACGCTCGACTTATGGCTATTCCATTTTCCTCAGTCTGAATCTAGTTTCCTGGAGTGCCAAGAAGCAGCCCACAGTCTCTCGATCTAGCTGTGAATCTAAATATCGTGCTTTTGCAAACACCGCCTCTGAGCTCATGTGGACCTTTAATATACTTCAAGATCTACATATTTCCACTGATGTCCCGGTGCTTCTGATCGACAAGAAGAGTGCCCTATTCCTGACACAAAATTTGATATCTCACAAGCGTGCAAAGCACATCGACATCGACTATCACTTTGTACGCGAGCTGGTTGAAGGTCGATGCTTGAAGACTCGATTTATATCCTCTTCACTGCAGCTTGCGGAAATATTTACAAGGAGCTTACCTCGTCTGTTATTTGAGTTTTTCTGATCCAAGCTATGTGTCACCATGCCTGGGGGGGGTTGAAAATATATTCGTATATCTTTTCATATCTTTGTATCTTTGTGTATATTTCTTTTTCCTTATATTTCGATAGTCTAGTTCTATATATACACTAGATTGTAATCATTTTTGAGTGGTGAATAATAAAGATTATTACTCTCACAAGAATGCTCAACGGGAGCATTAAGTCTAAACTATTTATAGATTAGATTTGGATCAACTTAGTTGTTATACAAAAATGAAACAAACTCATATTCAGGCTTCAAAACAATTCACGAGACTCACTCATTTAAATAATAATATATTATATCAATATGCTCAAATAAACTTAAAACCCGACCTTCTATGCTATAAAAAAGGAGACATGAACATATACAAAAATTTACTATGAATAAGATATTAGGCTTAGCCTGTTAAATCCTAGCAAACTTAGACATACCAGTTAAAAGTCTTGAGAATTCCCCTAATCCAAAGGCTTATGGTATTAGTGGGATTCAATGTTTTGATTTCTTGTGGGCTACTATCAATCATCCATGATTGATTGGACCTAACACATAAATACTACTCCTTTCTATTCTAATTATTAATTCCAAATCGAAATGACACAATTACTAATGTTCGTGAACGTAGTAAAATTAATAATTTATGAGTAAGTGTAAATTTTTTTATCATTTATTAAAAAATAAGACTAATAAATAGAACAGATCGATAAGGTGAGTGAGACTAAATAATTGGACGGATGGAATAATTCATAACCATTTTTCATTGTAATAATTATATTAATTATTATGAAATACAATGAAAATATATATGAGATTTAAATTAATATGTTATATTTTTAAAAAAACAAAAATACCATTAGTTAATTCCAAACAAAATATTTGAATGCCCAACTGCTATCATAATCAATAATTGCACAACTCCAGCTAGTTTTTAAAGTATGTAATGTAACCGATAATTTATGACACGATACCAATTTATGGTAGATACTAGCTCCCAAAGTATTTCTAAATATGAACTATCATGTTTTCCCTTTTACTCTCTATCATCCATTCATTTGATACAAAATCTCAATCTACCAAATCAATACACATATTCTAATGTTGAGAAAAACATAAAATAACTACTTATGTTTGAACAAATATAGTCCATGTACTGTACCAAAAAAAAAAAAAAAAAAGAGTTTTCTAATGAAAATATTGAGATGACTTAATTGATAGAGTTTGCATGTAAAAAAAATAAAGAGAATTAAGCATTACAAGATGTTTATTAATATTGAATCTTGTAAATAATATTTAATGAAAATCATAAAGAATTAAGAGAAAAAATCTGAAATACCCCATTTCCTTATCTTACATCTAAAAAATGCCCCATCTTATGAAATCATCCAAGAAATACCCCAAAGTACATTTTTCTGACATGTTTTCGAATCTTGTTGAAAACTTTTGTGAAAAAGTTGTAAAATTCAAACCAAATTTTTTTTGAAAACACAAATATGTTGTCTTATCCCATCCCTACTCCAAAAAAAAAAAAAAAATGAGAGAATATATAAAGTATATGGTGCCGACCGGGAAAAAACAAGAAAAAGAGCTGGAGTCGGCACCGTCACGGTGCCGACCGTGTCAGGCACGGTGCCGACCGCCGGTCCGGACGGTGCCGACCGGTTTTTCTATTTTTTTTTTTTTTTGACTCACTTGTATTATTGGTTTGAGTTCCTCCCCTTTCATTTTCACTCACGAAGCATCCCCATCTTCCCCATTCTTTCCCATTCTTCACCATTTTTCCCCCAATCTTAGTCGGCAACCTCCACCAATTTTCGAAGTCGGCATCGGTTTTTTTGAAGAAATGGATGAGGTCAGTTTGTTTTTCTCCATTTCTACCTTTATTTTGATTGTTTATTCTTAATCTTTATGTTAAATTTTGTTGAAATTTTGGCCTTAAATTCAAAATTTTTGCATGAAATTTGTTTCTCTCTCCATTTGTATGTTGATTTGGAAGTGAAAATGAGTATGATTGTTGCTATTTATGCTAGTACAATTGTTTATGTTGCTTTGGAAATTAAGATTGAGGATATGTTGTTTTGGAATTGAACATTAGGTTGATTTTTGATTATTTTGTAATGATTTTGTGCAGGTTGAATTTATTAGACCCGCTTTACGTAATGTTACTTGTAAGATTAATTTATGCACTAAGGTTACGACAATAGAGACTATTAGTGACACGTTGTATTCAATAGGGGGTGATAATTTGGTTACTAGTTTTATGAATGGCCCATTTGGAAATTTGTTAATGTGGAAAAAAAATGGACCTAGTGCCTCGCAGCCATTACTGCAACTATTAAGTTACCAAATTACAAGTCCCGACCCAAAAGCTTTAAGGTTTCATATTGGTGGGCAGACTATTTCTTTAGGGGTGGGTGAGTTTGTTGGGAAATTTGGCTAAGTTTCCTTTCCCTCAGTAGCTTACTTGTTAGATTATAGAACTAGAAGCACTCATAGAAATGTTGTGATTCTGTTGTCTAGATCATAGTTTTGGTGCATCAAATCCTAAGTCCAACCAGCGTCAGTTTGTCTCTAGAATAGCTCTAGTCTCAAATGTAAAGTCCTGTTTAGGTCTTTTGAGTTGTAAGTCGTAGCTGATCAAGACTCATGCTGGCTACTGTTCACCAGCATGAGATGTGCTTACCAGTTGAGAGAAGTCTCACCAGCAGACGACTGACAGACCCATGCTGACACTGTTCATCAGCATGGAGTCAAGAGCTAATGACTGGCTACTGTTCACCAGTTGGAAGGATTTCACCAGCAGGAGGCTAACAAATCCTACCAGCAGAATACGTGTTCTGGCTGACACTATTCACCAGCGGTGAAGCCACCAGTCATGGGAGATTCCAAGAGTTAACATCCAGACAAATTGGTAGACTAAGTTTGTGCAAGCGCTAAGTCACCAGCAGAGACTGCCAGCACAAGATCACCAGAATGATCTACCAGTCGGATGTTACCAGCAGAATTGAAGATTCGTTCTCCCAGAATCTTAGAGACAAAAAGAAGATTCGTCTGAGGAATATACTGACAAAGTAAGACTTTAAGGAAGGATATCCTTAAAGTCTATCATTTCAAGACACCAGTTGCGATTCCTCGTACTGACGAAATAATGCCGTTCTGACACAAAGAGGTCTGTGTCAGAAAAAGCAGACACAGGTATGGCGTTTTCCTGAAATTCCTACCTGCCGCCGTCTGAAGTACATCCGAGGACAGAGACCCATTCCGGATGTGTCCAAACGGCTAGAAATTTGAATGGGATCCTGCGTCTATAAATAGGTCGGAGCTACCAACATTTAAGAGGCTTCCTGGTTTTTCGACGCTTACACGCTTGCATCCTGAACATTCAATACTCTCCAACTACCGAAAGAACGAACATTCATTGCTAGCAAGCAAGCATCTTTCGAGGCTTTCCTTAAAGCTTTTCCGTGTGTTGATATCTTTCAAACACGAGACTTCAAGCTTCCTGCTTGTAAGTTTAGACCTCACCTGGTGTTCTTTCTCTTTCTGAGGAAGAACATAGCAGCTCCAGAGCCAGCCAGCTCTTGAGTTATTACGGGCAGTTTGCCGTAGAGGATTTACGTTCTTGGGAGAACTCAACACCCAACTAGTCAGAGGAGGAGGTTGAAGTGACGTGCTCGCACTCCATCCATCTGACGAAGAGTTGAAGAAGGACAAGGACCGGGAGCGGTTGATCCAGTGGACTGGTAGACGGGGCATTTACCAGCTGGAGATAGATCGTAGGAACTTTGTACCGGATTACTCTTATAGTGAATTTCCAGTGAGTCGACTGGAGAGTGGACGTAGATCAGTTGATCGAACCACTATAAAAATCCTTTGCCTTTATCTGCTTTCAGTATTTAAATTTTGTATTTGAAACCCAGCACTCAAGTGCTGGTGTATATCTGCAAACTGATAACTGTGCAAACTAGGCTTAAAATATTCTAAGTGTTGAGCTATCAGCTGACCAGCCAGTCAGCCAGTCAGCTGAAGCAACCAGCAGGACAGAGTGCAAGTTAGACTTATAAGTTCAATATTTCCGCTGCGTAACGTTATACACTCTGATAAACCGGGACCAACAAGTGGTATCAGAGCGGACGGTTCTTACAGACCATTCGTATCTGAGTCGCTTAGGACCGTGATCCGCGTTTCCTTGCACTCTATTTGGTTGTCTGTTTGATTAGCTCAGGTACATCAAGATGAATAATCCGAAGCTACTCGAATACGGGACTGTGAAGCATGATATATGGCGAAAGAGGTCGCTCATCTCTCTAAAGAGCATCCATCCAGAGATGAAAGATGTGCTAGAGACAGGGCCGATTGAGATCACCATGATACAGCACCAGCTAGGAGATCGTCCAGCTGCTGTGATCCCAAAGCCTCAAAGCGAATGGAACGCCGAGGACAGGAAGCGGAATCAGTTGGATTCCATTGCTCACGAGCTGATCCTGGCTTCTCTTCCTAAGTCGCTGATGGAGGAAGCACTCCAGTTTGATAATGCCAAGGGAGTATGGGATTATCTTGATAGTCTATGTCAAGAAACTGACCAAATGAAACGCAACAAATTGCAGGTTGCAGTGGACAAATATGAGTCCTTCCAGATGCTGACTGGAGAAACCATCAAGGAGATGGAGGCGAGATTCAATGCCATTGTCAGCGAGCTGAAGTCTCTGGGCAGAGAGTACGACAATGCTGATCTTAACTCGAAGATCCTGTCCAAGATGCCTAAAGAAGATTGGTTCGTGAAGACGACAGCTCTGAAGGAAAAGGACCTGTCCAAGATGACTCCCAAGGAGTTGTTTGCTCAGTTGCAGGCACACGAGTGGGACATCCAGATGGTGAATAAGAACGAGGCCATCAGGAATGTTGGATCCCCCAGCGTTAAAGCTCAGGACGAGGCGTACTTCGTCAAAAAGGACTTCAATTGGAAGCACAAGAAGCCCTTCCATGCTGAGAGACCCGCTGCACAGCACAACCAGCCGAAGGAGATCCAGTCCGCATCAGGATCTCATTCCAAAGGCGGCGAGAGCTCTATCGCTGAACTAGAGCAACAGATGAAAAGACTGGCTTTCCTTCTGGAAAAAGCCAAGTCAAAACAGGGAGTTTCTTCTAGCTCATCTGACGGAAAATTTGTCAAGAGAGCTCCTCGTGCTTGTTTTCAGTGCCAATCCCCTGATCACTTAAAGTTTGAATGTCCACAGGTGGACAAAACTGAGAGGGAAAGGCTGAAGAAGCTCTTTGAAGAGCGTGCTTCCAAGGCTGTTGCCAAAGCCATGCTGACCAGGACTGAGGTGCCTGACATACCCGATCATGATGATGGGGAGTTCGAGTCAGATGGAGAGTCAGAAGAAGAAGCTCTCCTGGCGTTTATGGCAGCTCTCGGAGAAGAGCCAGCTGAAGAAGATGCTGAAGATGAGGAAGAACTAGCACTTGCTGCTGACAATGAGGTACAATCAGTTCCTCAATTGCATATCATGCCAGTACAAATCATAGACGATTCTGAGTCGCATTGCTCCGACTCAGAAGACGTCACTTTAGATGTTCTTCAGCATGAATTTTTAAAATTTTATGAAATGAAAAATGTTTTGGCTGGTGAAAATGCTTCGCTGAAAGGTCAAATTACTGTTTTGACCAGTGAGATTGAAAAATCGAGGTCCATCAGCGAAGAGCTAGCAAGTTTGAAAAAGGCTCATTCTGAATTGCTCCAAGATTTCCAAATTGCAAAAACTGAACGAGATAACTTTCACAATCTCGTTCTGGAGCAAGAAAACAAAATCAATTTTCTAAATAAAGGCTCGAAAGACTTGGAGGCAGCTCTAAGTCATTGGAGAAAGCCTTCTGATAAGTCCGGGTTGGGATTTACAAAAGATTTGAGCATAAATCAGCCCGAACAAATCAGTACTGGTAAGGGTAAGGGCCAACTGGCAAATGCATCAGCACCAGCTGGTTATGCCAGTCAGTCCCGTGTGGCTGATCAACACAGGAACCATAAGTCCAGATACATAGGTGAGTCATCAAGACAAAATCCTCAACTGGCAAGATCCTCTGCTGACAGGACGCCAGCACACCCCAGGACGCAGACTAAGCCAAATTATTCTAAGGCAAGGAAGTCAGCGTCAGCTTCCAGTGGAATCCGACAGCCAGCACCAGCTGTTCAGAGATTCCACGCCCAACCTTACAAGTATGCCAGTTGCCAGCATACTCACAAGGGGTTCCAATCTCAGCGGAACACTGAGAGAAGGACATTTCCCGATAGGAGGAATACCTATCGGAGGCCTGAGCCCAATCAAAATCTTTTCTCAAGGGCTGGGAAGGCTAATCATCGTGGTCCTCAATTTCAGAGACCACCAAGGCAACACGATCAGTCGGAAAGAAATTTCCGACACTCTTGGAGGAAGAATACCTCCAGAGGATCTGCACACACAGCCACACCTTCCAAAACCATGCATTATTTTAGAAGGAAGGGAAAGGCTACAGGTGATGTCAGCAAGGGTAACACCAAGCTGAAGATCACACAAGTCTGGATTCCGAAAGGAATGATCCAGAGATCTAACCCTGCAGGACCCGCTGATGATCGGGGACCTAAATGATTCTATTTTTCTTGCAGGAACTAGGTCATGCAAGTCAGCTTCAGAGGTCGAGCGAGTGGATCATTGATAGTGGTTGCTCCGCTCATATGACTGG
>JAPKLW010001145.1:110793-131935 GCA_026898455.1 Plectranthus barbatus | reverse complement strand
ATATTGAATCTTGTAAATAATATTTAATGAAAATCATAAAGAATTAAAAGGAGTGAAAATTTTGTGGAAAGTGTCGGCAGGCAAAAGGAAAAAATGGAAGGTAGCTTATAAATGTGTAGACCATCCCACGTGCTCCCCTCTTACTATAGTCAACGTTGAATTACAATTTTGGACTTTTACTGGATAACAAAATTAGGAGAAATTATCGAAAGATAATTGAATTATCGATGAAGAAAAATTCTTAATTTGGGATCAAAGAAAAGTGATTTTAAATGTAATTGCGTTTTTTTTAGTTACAGTCCCTTTAAAAAAAATTAATTACATTCTTATATATTACTCTCTCCGTCCCACTTTAATTGTCCCACTTTCCTTTTACGTCCGTCCCACCTCAATTGTCTCATTACTTAAAAAAGATAATTTTTTCACACTTTACAATAAAATATTAATTCCACTCAACTTACTTTACACTCACACTCCTTGGTTATTGTATCCGGTCAACCCAGGACAATTCAGCCTGGACGGAGGAAGTATTACAATTTTATCCCTACAACCCTACTTTTAGATAGACTTCATAACCCTTAATTTATGCAGCCCCTTCAATTACAAATATTTTTCATCTCTTTTTACGATCTAATTTCTGATCACTACCATAATTTTTTAAAATTTTATATAGATTTCTTTGTTTTCCAAATTCCTTCCAAGACTAGTGCATTGTTGTCTCATTTATCTCTTCTTTAGTGTTTTCTTCAAACCCCATCATAATCACCACGTAAGACTTCACACAATGCATTCATAGTATTGTGATTATTTGCCAAAAGAAAATATTGTTCCCTGTAGGCATCACTCTCTTGCTCAGATTCATCACCTACCTCTATAATTTTTTGGTTGTCAAACCCAGCAAAATTTGAGAAATCTTGAAATCAACAAGGAATCAATGGCCCCTTGTCCGAAATTCTTGTGGAGAACATGCTAACGATCAATAAAATAATCCAAAACTAAAACTCAATTCCAACTCAAATAATATTAATACTAATCAACTAGAAAAAAAAAAAAGAAAAAAGAAAAAATCAACTACAAGATAATGAGCGAATGAGTAGTAAGATTTGGAAAAGATAATTATGGAACAAATGATGTTCTTCACAAAAGTAGATGGGAATTTCATCTTTGAAGGTAAAATACGAAAAGAAAGGGGTTGGGGGCTGCAATTCTTTTTGGGTGATTCTAAACACAATTAATTTATTTCTCCCTACAGCCCCTAAAACATGATATACCAATTCTATCCTTATAATCTCATATTTTAAATTAGAATTAAAAATAATAATAACTACAATTAAAACATAACCCCCACCCAATGTTTGTGCAGAGAAATGAATTAATTATTTTAGACAGTGAAATTGTTCGTAACGCTAATTAAGAATATGCAGAAACCATAATTACAACACCAAATGGAGCTATGTGTGTTCGTCGAAAAACCTAACTGAATTGGAGATGAAAACGAGCATCCAACATGATGGGCCAGACAGCTGGGAGACAACAAGTAAGTTAAATTCAAGAATTTTTTTCCAAAACTGATGAAGAATCATTGTGATGACATCCTCAAAAACTCTGGTAGACGTAATGGACACTCAGTCAGCATCCCTTGAACTCAAAGCTAGTATATGGAAGATGCCTCAGCTGCGGCATTTGGTGACCCATTGTTGTAGCCATATGCAAGAATCTTCAAACTCTGGGGATCCGAGGGCGTGCGATTAGCTGATCTTTTATCTGAAGAGCCATTCAGACTATTGGAGCTGTGAAAAAGCAGTGTGAATGGATGTGAAAAAGCAGTGTGAATGAATGTGAAAAAGCAGTGTGAAGCAGTGTGAAAAGCAGTGTGAATGGTGAAAAAAAAAAAGGTGGCAGTAATCAATAAGAGTTGGTGAAGAATTTGAAAACACACACGGTCTTCAAATTGGTGTGCTTCACCCTCTCTATAAATAGAGGCATGATTCTTCACCTCAAATCATCCCAACAGAGAGAGCATCCCACATCTTATTTAGCTTCTTTTCTCATTTCTTTTGTTTCTCCTTTTCTTTGTAAAAAGAGAGTGTTACTCCTAGTGCAAGATATAGTAAAATAGGTCTATACTTGTATTAGAGAGTGAGTGTTGTAATTCCTTTCATAATGATATTTTCTCATAGCCTTGTCCGTGGTTTTTCTCCCGTCTTGGGAGTTTTCCACGTAAAATCTTGAGTGTCTTAATTTTCGCACTTATTAAATTCATCTACCAAAATATGTCATCAATCAACGCTTCCGCAGCGCATACCACCTAACAGGAGCTACATATGGAGTGGGGTTGCATGTCTATATCATCAAAATATCTGCAGCAGCAACAACAACTTCAACAAACCTTACAACATAAACATCCACAAATAGTACACAAAGGCAAAGTCATTCAACACAGGGTTGGCTGTAGCCACTACACACCCTGCCTTTTTCATTGCATTTGAACAAGGAAAACCAGCACACAACAAATCAAGACTTGTCTTCTCTAATCTCCATCCCAATAATCCTTCAATCACAGAAACTCATATGCATTACAAACGTGCTAACCATGAAAATCAAGGGCAACAGACATCACCGACGCGGATGCTCTACCGACCTCGACCCGCTGCTGCTTGGCCCATTCTGTGACGATGATGACTTATTTTCCCTCTCTACCAACATACCTAAGAACTCCTGTGTCCAATCCTTGATCGACAGATTCCCACTCTTCACCGACATTTTCCGCAACTCAATTTCTCAACTCGTCAAAAACACATAATTGCCTCAAAATTTTATTTGCCCAGGTTTCGCAAGATCAGGATCACGAATTATGGGAATCTTATCTTAAACTTAAACCCTGAAATTTGTTAAATTGGAGAAACTAAATCTCATGGCTGATTAATTGATAGCTTTTCCAAGAAATCATTTTTTTTTCATTTTGATTTTACGGGGCTGGATGGGATTGGGGGCTGCGTTTGAATTTTAATTCAAATTTTAAAAATAAAATTATAAGGATAAAATTGGAATATAATAATTTAGGGGCTGTAAAGAGAAAAAAATGGGTTGTATTTAGAATCACCTTTTTTTTAAGAAAAAGAGTTATGAGGGCAAATCAGTAATAATAAATGATAATTTTAATTAACTCAAAAAAGGGGTTGTGTGGAGAAATTTTTTGACTGTGTTTAGAATTACTCATTCAAGAATTTTATAATTTTTGGGTTATAGAAATGACTCTAGTCGGATATGGGATTGAAAATCAGTGAATTCTTTATTGATAATTCATAATTTATCTTTTGGATTCAATTATTTTTTAAAGAACGAAGAGGAAAGAATGATGAATCTCAAAATTTCTTATTTAAAAATCTTTATAAATGGAAATTCAATTACTATAATGTTTCACAATAGAAATATAAATAATATAATCTTACTACTTCAATGTTTACAATTTTTCATAAAATATTAGCGATTTTAAAATATGTAAAACAAAAAACCAATAATTATGAATTTCCATGCCATCAAATATCTTAATAAAGCAAGAAAAAGAGATAATCAGTATCAAAATCTTTCATATCAAAATATAAAGAAAGATTAGAGATGCCATAATAAAATTACATAAATATTTTTTCTTATTTTTTTTAAAAAAAAAGTAGAGTCCGGGAATATCAAACAACTCATTGCTTCTTTTTTTAATCAGTTTTTCACTTTAATGTATTTCCTCATCATATGGTTAAGGCCCAATTTTCTGCATCCATTTAATAATTGGGCTTTTCCGAATTAAACCCAAATCTAATAGAAACTTCTTAATTTTTTTTAGTGAGAGTAGTCAAACCAAGGTGAGTCGAACTTTGTTATTGAATACTTTAAAATTTATAAATTTAATCGGATTTAAACAAATTTTTTCTATAATTACAATATTCATTATTTTCAAATATTATTTATTAAATAATATATCATATTTACTCTCGATTTCTATTTTTTTTTATTATAACTACAAAGATATGATCATACTTGTTACTCTTAAGTTACTAAACTATCAATACCATAAAGTTTATAATTTTATATTCCGTGCAAATACTAACTAGCAAGCTTGCTCACAAATTTACGAGTCAAATATTATTGAATTTAAATCCGACTCATTTATTAAAAAAACTCTAATCAAATCGAATTCAGAATACCTTATGGAACAGTTTGTTACTTAACAGTTTTATCCATGACTATAGATCAATTAATCGACCAAGAAAATTGAAAATGAGTAATGTATGGATAGGGGAGATGATTTATTTCATAAATCATATTTATAATAAAATAAGCATTTTAGCAAAAAAGAGAAGCTGAATCTCACGGAAAACGCTGCATACAAAAGAATCCAAATCAATGCAAAAAAATAAAAAGAAAAATTTAATAATAATAATAATAAAAAGGCCAAAGATCTACCGAAATAAATAACTAAATAAAATAAATTCTAAAAGGCCCAATAGAGAAAAGCCCAGCCCAATAAAACGCTGCCAGAGACCATCTGCACCGCATTTGCTCCACCACTCTGCATTTCAAATTATTGAAACCAAATATGTATCATTAATCACCGTTGATTTGATAAATATTTACCGAAACATAGTTTAATTCTCAATTTAGGACTTAAAAGATCACAATAATTCTCAATTTAGGATTCGAAAGATCATACAATTCTCAATCCAGAACTTCAATATCAGGTCATGGATTGAGAAATCATCACTCAGGTCATGAATTGATAATTAAACTATCTTTTGGATCATGAATCAACATACCTCATGCTCTATTATTATTATTATTACTCCCTCCGTCCCATTAGATTAGTCTAGTTTAGTTTCGGCACAGAAACCAATGTTTGTGAGTGTAGTGTAATTAATATTTTATTGATGTGAGAAGATTTTTTTTCCATTTTAGGAAAGTGGACTAATCTGATGGGACAGACGAAAATAGAAATATGGACTAATCTGGCGGGACAGAGGGAGTATTATTTTTTTTTAAAACTTGGAGTAAAATATTTAAATAATTATTTAAAATTATGATCTTGAACAAAACACTGATCCGAGGTTGGGCACTCAAATTATTATGTCTTAAATTACCGATTTATGACATCAAGTATGCTATATATGTTCTAGTAATTCATTTTATGTTATTCATGATCTTAGTTCTAAAGTCTCTTGTTTGTGGGATGTTGTGTCTATTCTTGAAATTAGCGTGGTCTCGAGCACACAAGATCTCTACTCCCTAGAGCCATGGGTGTGTGTGATATCAGGAGACGGTTCAAGTTAGTCAAGTCAACAGTTAATAGACTAGAGTGCACCACTAATGTATTTTCTAGTAATAAAGAAAAACTATCAATTATATCCTTTATTGATCAACCATATTTGATTCTTTCAATTAAAAATACATATCATATAAAAAAAATTTAAATATCTTTCTCTAACATCAAATTATATCATAATATTTCGTTCTGTCAACTAAAAATATTCAATATTATTAATAGTGTTAAAATTTTGTAAGTCATTCCTTAAATATTTTTGTCATGTCTATGCAGCATAGGACCACATATAATTTAGCACACGATGAAGAGTATTTTTAATTGACATAAGCAAGCATATTAAGGTATAATTTAATGATAAATAAACTATTGTTTTTTTTTAATAGAAAGAATTAGAGTACATATTTTTCATAACCAATGAAATAGTGTATAATTAAGTCTAATAAATTCAAACTCTAATTTTGCATGTGGAGAAAAATGAAAGAAATTTTGGAATTGAAAAATTGGTAGCACGTACCTGATCAGTGAATGATGGAGCAGGAGAGAGACCCGCTATACTCGGCCCCGGAGCTCCGGCAGGAGGAGCGGGAGGGCTCGAAAGCAATGGAGATGGTGCCGGAGCCGGAGCAGGAACATAAGCTGGAGGGGAGGCCACCGGAGCTGGCGCAGGTGCACTAGGTGGGGGCGGAGGAGGAACAGCCGGCGGAGGGCTTGCAGGTGGCGGCGTGCTCACAGGGGGAGGAGATGCGACAGGTGGTGCGGGGGAAGCAGGAGGAGGAGTAGCAGCAACAACCGGGGGAGGCGAGGAGACGGGCGGCGGAGTTGCGGTGGGAGAAGTAGCCGGAGACTGGCCGGTGACGGCGGCGACGGAAATGCAGATGATAGCGGTGAACAAGAGCAGGCTACGCCTACGAGCCATATTGAATCAGATAAAAATGCGTGTCAGCGCAGCGGAGAGTGAGGTGAAAAACTGAGTATATATATAGGAAGGATGGAATCACGACTTTAAAGCTCAAAACTCTAACTACGTTTTTGAGCTAAAAAAGGTAGATTTGTACAGCATGAAACCGTAGAGGAGTGAGAAATTAGGTGCCTATCTTATCCAATTAGTAAATGACGTTTTTTATGAGACCTACAGTTTATGCTTATGCATGCTTTAACTTTTATGACTCTTTCATTTATTGCATTTTACATAAAAAAAATATATTATTTGGTTCATATTTCCTTTTTGGGTGTTTCATTTATATGGTATATTATCTAAATTTAGCATTGTTTTTTGCATGTATTTACAAATTTACCCTTATAAATTGAACATAATTAATCGAATTATTATTAATAGTTATTGTTAAATAAGAGTATTTCAGAAAATTTGTTCAAATATTTAATGTATTCATAAAACAGAACCAAATAAATGAGACAGAAGGAGTATATAAAATTAAGTAAAACGTCCATTCGCTCGGGTGTAGTGATTAAAGCACCTTGCCTGTGGCTGAGAGCTCACAGGTTCGAGCTTCCAGAGGGAAATCTGAGTATGTGAGTGAGTGTGTGTTTAAGATTATTGTAAACTTATTCAAAAAAATAAAATAAAATTGAGTAAAACGATTTTTTTAAATTGGTATTACCTTCATTCCCTCGTACTATTTTTTTTTTCTTTCTCATCTTCAATTCATTTTTCTTCTTCACGACTTACTTATCTATAAGGGCTATAAATTAAAACATAGGATCACTATTATATTAACTCATAGGGTAGATTCACTAATGCTTTTATCCAACCAATTGTGGACAAATTACAAAGATTGAGGGGCCAAATTCGGTTAGTACCACCATATTTTGGCTATGATTGGTCGTGATTGAATTGAAATTATAGTCTTTTACATTAAAAAATAAAATAAAAAGAGAATACTATGCTTAGACAGCAATTTACCAGCTTGTGGTAATCATTTGTTTAAATAAATTAATGGTTGCAGCCTCATTAACCTATTACTTTTGCTAATTCATCTTTATTTTTGGGTGAGAATATATTCCCTTCTGTCCCATTTTAATAGTCTTATTTTCCATTTTCGTCCATCTCACTTTAATAGTCATATTTCTAGAAAAGATAATTTTTTCACACTCAATAATAAAATATTAATTTCACTCAACTCATTCTACACTCACATACCTTGGTTGTTGTTCCAAAAGCAAACAAAATTATTAATCTGGGACGGAGGGAGTATATGATAATAATTTAAAAAACAAAAAGTGAGGGGGTGTTTGGTTGGTGGGTTTCGGAATGAGGGAATGAAATGATTCTGAAACCCACTGTTTGGTTAGAGGGTATGAGAATGAAAAAATGAGAATGATTCCCAAATACTTGGGAATCACCAAAACCCTCCAAAATGGTGGGTTTCATTTTCATTCTCATATATCATTACCAAAATTATTTATTTCATATTATTTTATAATTATTTTCTTATTTATTTACTTTTATAATATTAATCAAAAATACTTTGATAATTATATTATTTTAAAATGTTATATATTATTCTTTTTAATATATTAATATAATAATATTATTATATTAATTATTTATTTTTATCTTAATTTTATATTTTATAAAATAAATAAGAATATAAATATATTATTTATTTGTTTTAATATGATTATATTTTCCTAATTTTTTATTATTAAATTAATCATTTATTTCTTATTTTTTAATTCATTATATTTATAATTATTTTTCGATTTATTTACTTTTTTTAATGTTTTTGATAATTATATTATTTATAATATTATATATTATTATAATTATAGATTATTCTTTTTAATATATATTATTATTATTATTATTATAAAATCAATCATTTATTTTGTATCTTAATTTTATATTTTATAAAACAAATAAGAAGATAAATATATTATTTATTTGTTTTAATATGATTTTATTTTGTTATTTTTTATTGTTAAATTAATTATTATTTGTATAACAATTTAATTATATTATAAACCTATAAACTTAAAAAATAAATCATCAGAATTGAAAAATGATTCCAAAACCCATCTAGTAAACCAAACATCAAAATTGAGAATGATTCCCAAAAATCAAACTCATACTCATTCCATCTACTATCAAACTCATACCTATAGTAATTCCTGACATTTAAACCAAATGCCCCTAAATTTTGATCTACCAGCTATGCAAATCAAAGTAACTGAAAAACTAATTACATGCATGATTGATGGGGAATGAAATGAAAGGGTTCCCATCTTTCACTCATCATATACTATTTATGTAAATTTAACAGTCCATTTAATATTAACTAATAAAGTATTTATTTAATTATAAATCCATACAGATTATGGGCAGACAAGAGAAGAGGCAACATGGTGAACTGAATAGAAAAAAGGTTATGCTACAATTCCTTTTTTTGGTTTGAAAGAAAAGAGGATGAATCTCGAAACCTTTCATTCAAAGATCTTTATATATGAAATCTTTATCACTATAATGTCTTCGAAAAGACTACAATAGTAGGCTATGTATTGACCATGTGTGTCTTATGTCCTTGACCTTCCCTCTCTTAGTTGACAATGACATCGTTTGGTTTATTAAAAAAAAAACAATATTCAAAATTTTAAATTAATAAAGAATCATGTACATAATGATATCCCACTATGATTGTTTTAGTTTGTTTTGGTTTAAAACATTTCTAAAAATAAATATGAATTAGATTTCAATTTCATAAGTATGTGTGTAGAGAGAAAACCAAGGCTGGTATAAATTTGGGCAATTTCAATTTTCGACCACAATCAATTATTAATATTTCACGAGATTTTGGTGAAAAAAAAAAAGGAGGGTGGGACCGGGGAATGGCGTGGATAAAAAGGGAGGATGAATTAATTAGGGTTTTAAGGGCCAGTTTGGTGAGGCCATCAAGTCACGTAGAAATTCAAATTATTGTGATTCGGCCATCATAGGGCAAATACTAAATTACTGCTACCAATATTTAGAAATTAATTTCTAAAGTTTGTTTATCTATAACATGTTTAAATATAAATACTAAGTTATCTCAAATTTACTTTAAATTATTCAAATATTTTTATAAGTATCTAAATATATTCCAAATTATTTTTTCATTAATCAACGAAATAGTGATTGTATTGATGGAAATTAAAGTTGGCAAATTAATTTTTTGGATATAAATGTTTTGTCAGCTTAAATTCCCCAACAATACAATTAACTTTTCGTTAATAAAAAAAAGAATTTCATATATATTTAAATAATTTTTAATAATTTAAATATTTGAATAGTTTGAGAAAATCTGCATAACTTGGGTCAACATTTTGCTTTATAAGAATAATATAAATATTATAAAATATAATTTGATTTCTAATGTTTATTCATATTGCAATTTGGTTTCCTATATTTAGAAAGTTGCATTTAAATTCTCAATGTTTATTCATATGTAATTTGGTTTATAAAATTGCATTGTAATTCCTATTATTTGTCCATTTTCATTAAAATGACCTAAGATTTATAAAATTATATCCTATTCTTAATGTTGCCAATTTTGCAATTTGATGCATAGTATTTATTTATGTTTGTAAAAATAATTGCACTTAAATCTATAGCCATTGACCGTTTTTGCAAAATAACCTTATACAGTTATACTTTGTAAGTATGCATCATATTTTTGGGAAAACTAGTCAAAATATCACAAATTATTAAGATTTAGATAATTTTATCTTTTATTTAACTTAGGAAAATATATCTCAAACTCGTATTGAATGAATTGTGATTCTTGTTTAATTTCCATTTTAATCAATATTTTTTCCACATGAATTTTTTTTAAAAAAATAATAAGAATTACACGCTCTTTAATGAAATTAAAATTTAAGATATATTTCTCTAACTTTAAAAAGGTGGAATAAAATCCATTAAATTTCAATAGTTTGAGATATATTTCTCTAACTTATCTTCTAAACCTCAATAGTTTAGAATATTTTAACTAATTTTCCCCATAAATTTTTCGTATTTATGAGTTATATTCTAAAAAATAGACAAATATTAGAAACAAAATTAGGAAAATGAACAGATTTTGAAAGCTAAAATATTATTTTTACTGAATATCAATGTATGTATTTTTATTATTATTATTTTTATTTTTTTTGAGAATTGAATATCAATGTATTTAGGATTCAAAGCAATGAACACGAATTTCTGAGATTCAAAAACTCCAAGAAATTCATTTCAAGATCAAAGCTCCCTTAACTTGAAAATCTATGCTATTTCTTAATGAACGGTGTAAAATATCTGACCACTGTATCTTGAGTTAGAGAGATTGTGATAGTGAAGCTTAGCCTGACCAATCTTGAAATAGAATAATAAGCATCAAGAAAAGTGAACTCAACCATCAGAAACAGTGTGATAGCAAAAACAAAACCATAACTGGTATCAGGAAAAAGATAGAAAGAAAGAAAGAAAAAAGAAAAGAATGTGTAATTGATGTTGGAAACGATGTTTGAAAAATAGCTAATTTATGCACACCATCCCTGTATACTAGATAAACTTCCACATTCAAACTAACAACCTCATTCGTGATTCTTCATCGGGAGAAAACTTGTCGATAGGATTTTCTACCACTTCATCTGAGTTGTGAGAATAGATGTCAACAGGAGGAGTAGTAGAGCCGATTGTACCTTGCATTTGCTTGAAAATAGAGGAGCTTCTTTCATGATCAAGATAAATCACGATTACAGTGATGTCGTCGTGGAAATGCCTTCTGATTCCCTTCTCGATCTTCTTAATATCTTTGTACCTCACTTCTCTCTTCTTTGCGGCTTCCTGAATGGCAGCTGCAACTAATCTCTTGGCTATTCCCTGAAAAAGTTTACATGCGATAATGATATATGCATACGCATTAGTTTCTGTAAGGTTACAAGCAACTCTAAATGCTACTTCAGATACGGGTATAGGGCTGAGGTACTTACAGCTCTGGGGTACTTGGATACAATTTGAACAGCTGCATCATCGCTGAGTTGTTCCCACAGACCATCAGAAGCAAAGATCAAAAACAGATCATGTGGTCTTAGCTTTCTAGTTACAATGGAAGGTTCGGCTGTCAAAACGGGTCGCTTCATGGGAACATAACTTCCGCATTGTTGGAAAATTGGGTCTCTGTGAAACTCAGGTTTCTTCAAATACACATCACCAATTGATCTAGATACCTGAAGTAAGAAAATGAATCTATTAGGAAATTATTACTTTTTATCATCACAACATTTGGCACACAATGTCAAAGAAGTATTCAAGAAACAGGAGAGTAAAAGATAAGAGATTGGCAGACAAACTCTTTATCTCGCCAGGCCACCATGATACCTATAAAATTCACAAGGGAACAAAGAAAAATACATCCTACGAGCTAAAACGTGCTTCTTTCCAGCCATTACGATCTCCGAGATGGCCAAAAAGAAGGGCACGGAACTACAGAACCACCAGGATTACAATACTTTTACAAGATCTTCATGAACATCTCATGTGCGGAAGGCATCTACATTTAACTTCGGCTACATGAGACGGCAAGAGGCAGAGCATGTGAATCCTGGAAGAGTAGCGAAGACATAATCCTTTAGAAAAAAGAACTAATTGTGCACTCTTGAAGCTGCCTCTCACAACAAAAAAAGAAAAAGAAAAAGAAAAAAAGAACATAATTTAAAAAGAAAAAAGCAGCAGACCTGAGCAGACAACAGGTGACATAAACGACTCCCAGTAGAGCAGTAGGGATAGAGCTGAAAGAATAAAAGCAGCCAAAATATATGGGGAGATAAACTAGGGTGGTAAAAAGTTCAACAAAAATCTCTAGGCCAATTTACAATCCGGGATAAGGATGGATCGAATATTTCTAGTGCATTGTGCATTGATGATCTCTGGCTGGAAAATTTAATAAAAAAGAGCACTAGTGTTTACCCAGTTTTAACAAAAAAACTAGCCAGATGAACATGTGCCAAGGAATTTCATAAGATACATGGTGCAGGAACAACAGGAATGTGATATTGAACAAGAAAATTATATGGTTACAAGAAGAAAGAGGCTAAGAGAGGAAACAATGCACCTCTCAGGCAACAACATGAAAATGTAGTGGGATCTCACTATAAGTTTCCACAACCTAAAGAATGAAAGAGGATGATCAGATTATTGTCTGTAAGCTTGGCTGAGATTCTTGGATATTTTCAGATGACTGCTTCAATAAATCAGGATTTCTGGAATGCTTCTGATTGAATAAATACACGTATGAGAAAAATTACCTGAATTATTCCCTTAATTCTCCAAACTCCTCGGCAAAAAACAACAACAGGAGGTGAATCATCAGGATGAAGTGCCACAACCTCTCTCCTCACATTTTCGCACGAAACATTATGATCTGTGGACAACCTTTCAGCCACTATTTTCTTCTCTCCATCAAAACCTCTGCGGCCAAGAACAGCCCTTGAATCTCCCAAGTTCGCCACGTACAATTCACCATCTGAAATTGCACCAACCAAGCAACATGATCCCACCGAAGCAATCTGTGGTTTGACTGGCAATGATCTCTTCACTAAGCTTGTAAAGTCCTCTTCAGTGGCACTAAAAGCCTTCTTTATTACATCCGTTGACAATCCCCCTTCCTCATTTGAAAATTCTGCAGGAAATAACCACAGAACAAAATTCATGGCCAACGAAATCAGAGAACATTCAAAAATGTAGCTTCATCACAGTCGGAACAAATCTCAAAATTTCATCAAAAGTTTCTCTGAATTCAACCACATACTCAGCATAATAATCCAAAGACTACATTCATATTACAAAACCACATACTCATTCATATACATAAATATGAATGACTAGATTTATTTTGGTGTTTTGTTTCTAGTCGAACATCATATGACAAAAACACAAATTACATGTCTCTTCAATCTCAAACTTCCATCTATTACAATCAACAGCTGAAATGACATCAAAACCTAGTTACTAATATATTAATCTCAATCCTACACATATGTATATATATAGACAGATAAGATATTGAATACTCCACAATCAAATAAGCTAATGACTCATTTCACAAAATATTTCTCAAAAAAAAAAAAAAAAAAAGAACTCATTTCACAAAATAAAACTCGAGGAATACTATAGAACAAAAAAGGTGAGACTATCATCAAAATACCCCAAAACAGATGAACTGGAAAAAGTTAATAACCCTGTCAAAACCAATAAAGTAGAGCATTACTGTGGAGATTCACGAAGAGGTGGTGGTTGACGAAACGAGAAGCATCAGGTCCACCGTGGCCATCGTAGACTCCAACGTAGGTGGCGGTGGGAGAGGTATAGACCTGGCACTGATCCTCTAGTTTGGAATTGGCCTGCACCACTGCAATCGAGAATTCTCCGGAGGCGTGAGGCTTCAAATCGGTATGCCAAAGCAAGGCGTCGCCATTTATCCGCCCAAAACACTGCAAACTGCACGATCGCAACATCATCGACCTGCGATATCTTCAGCAATGCAAAAACCACGAAACTTTGCGTCAGAATCTGTAGAAGGAATTAGGTGAGGGCGCGTATCAATCAACGGAGAACCCCGAATGGTTTGATAGAATTCGTTTTTTGACGAGGTTTTGTGCGGTTTATAGTGAGAAGGAAGAAACTCTGCCTTTTAAAAGAGTAGAGAGAGAGATTGAAGAAACAAGAAAGGCGCAACAACTTGTGCAAAGCGCATTTCCTGCTTTTTTTGCGCTCAAATTACGTTTCTGTCCAACATTTGTACACGTCAACAAATTTGATATCATATAACATATTTATATTTTCAAAATAATCATCTATAATTTATGAATTAAAAAAACGCACATTTCATAACCACAACCATCCATTTTTTTTTGTAATTCAATGACTCACAATAGATACAAAACTCTGTAAACTATAATACAAAATTATTGAATTACTACATCCATTTCATAATATTCTAATTATAAGATGATATAATCACTTACATGAAATTATATCTTTAAAATTTGAATGTGTAAGATGGGAGAATTTTTATAACAAAAAATGGGAGAATTCCCTTCATTTTTTAAAAATAAAAAAATTGCTACTTTCATTAGGATAAATATGTTATGTCAAATTTCAATAAATTTATACATACCTATATTTCAAATTTGATTAATCTCTTTTGACAAACCTCAAACTAAAGTTGTTTCAATTTCATGATCTTTTCAATACCGAAGGAAGGTGTTGTTTGATTCATTTTAAGTTGGACATTTTGTCATACGTATAAATCTTTTTTCTTATTAAAAATCCTCCACATAAGAAATATCTTGAAAAATATATTGGAGGTGATTTATGTCATTTCCCATTACCCCCTTGACACGTTAGTGGAAAAGTAGTAGTGCTTTATTAAATAAATCATGACTTGAAGCTAAAGCATATGGGGTTGAGTTTGGTATAGGGTAATTGGTGTGTATATTTTATTTGCGGATTTTGGATAGACTTGGAGTTGGTAACTACATGGATGTGACTCGGACATAACAATAATAGTAACATTTGGATTTTATATACTTTATTTATTTCCATTGATTTGGAATTTTTGAAATTAGGGTTTGACTCTGTTAGATATTGTCTTCTTACTTAAACAAGATACAAGAAAAAAATAAATACTTTGAAGCAATTCATCATATCAGATTTCTGGGATCATACTGATTCTTCTTTGTACAAGAAAATTATTGCATGTATAGCAATTCTATTCAATCCATCCATGAAGGATCAGAAACAGATATAATATGAAGTAGTATACAATCATTTTTCAATGTTTTAAGAAAAAAAAAATTGGTGTAAACTACTCCCTCTGTCCCGCCAGATTAGTCCATATTTCCATTTTCGTCTGTCCCACAAGATTAGTCCACTTTCCTAAAATAGAAAAAAATCTCCTAACATCAATAAAATATTAATTCCACTACACTCACAAACATTGGTTTCTGTGCCGAAACCAAACTGGACTAATCTAATGGGACGGAGGGAGTATTTAAATGGAAAGAAATGTCCACACATTACTCGATCCTATGAACAATTGATCATATGATAAACTTAAGCTATAGCCGAGTTTCCAAACAAGTCTCTCTGGGGCTGCTTTCAAGAATCGTTTGTTACATCAATTTCATTTTCACAAGAACAATTATAATCAAAAGTTGAATCATTCAAACCAAACATTTCTGTCTGTTAACTCTAGAAGCCATAAAATCTGGAATTTTCGAGCGGTACCTTGTCTGGCTTCAGCTCATTGAGGCATGAGACATGATGGAGATGGGTCCTGAGCTAGACTTGATCCGAACTACCAGCTGATCTTGATACGAGGACCTGCGTTTAAATGCAAAGGCATATTACAACATTTTGAACTTGTAATGCTGCAAACATGATGGATAGTCGACAGAACTGGCAAAGCAGTTAGCATATAAGCATGTGGTAGAAGAAGGTGATGGAAATGAAAAACCTTCATCTCGAAATGGAAATAATGTACCTGCGGATAAACTCAGATATTGAAGTTCAAAACTCGAGGCCATTTTAGCAAGCAAATCCTGCCTGCACAGTGAGCAACGTGAACAGAAACCAACATAACATAAAGCAGTTAAAGTATTCCATCACACGAGGAACAAATGTGGTAAAATTCTCCCGTCTTTTATTGTGTACTCAAAGCCAATTTACGACTTTGTTTTATAGGTGACACGTCAGAGTTGACACCCTATACCGGCTAAAGCAGAATGACCACGATACAGACATGAAAATCTGAACCAGGATTAGAAGAGGCCTTTATGCTGCATATCAACATTATGAATTCTTTTCAAGTCTGTCAGAAGTTGGTACATCAATACTCCTTCGGCAGTATGGGCAGTCTGCACAAGTCCGTACCCAAGGATCTAAGCAACTGAAATGATACCTATGCCCACATGGTATACGGATCAGCTCATCTCCTACCATGAAAGTCTCCAGGCATATGCTACACTCCCTTGATGGCCTTGACTCATACTGCTTGTCACTTTTCTCCGAAACAGAGAAAACCTCAACTGGAAAACAGCTCAGTGCCTCTTGAGTAAGCCCTGGAGGCCTCTTGGTCATATGTGGGCCAATTGAATTGGCTATGGGGGCTATTGCTGCAAGCCACACCCTAGATATTTCAGTTTCCCAGTCCCCAGCATCCACGAGCCTTAAGTCATCCCTGATTCCGATGTTGCTAGGCTGGCCTGATGAGTTCATGTCACTCCACCTACGTGAGGAATAACATAGTATTCCAATAAGAAAACTACAGATGCAAGGTGTACGAAATGTCGAAAGGAGAAATGCTTTAAGGGTGTAATATTACTAACTAAATAAAATTAAGGCACTCGAGAAGACTAACACCTTAAGCATTGTATGGGGTAGAATCTCAAAACATAAAATTAGAAGTTTGGTTTCCTTCTGAACAACAGAATAAGAGTCATGTAAGAAAATAATACAGACAATAAGTAAAGGAACGTAAATATGTAATAATGAGGTTTAGTAATTGGCATGAAAAAAAAAGGTTTAAGGCGACAATGATACTAGTTCTTGATAAATATACAATTGATTAATGAACAGACTGAGTTCTATGGTTTATTCTCAATTGGAATGATTATGCCAGATACATTCTACTCGATATAGCTAATGCCCTCTCTCTCATATTTATTTGGGTTGGGGTAGTATAGAGTTTAAAACTGTTGAACCAACCTGCTGTCGGAGAGTGTAACACCTCTCAACCTTTGCAGAAGCCTTTCTCTCGCAAGCAGCACAGCTCCTGGAAGCCTGTCATTCCCACTAAATCTCAGCCTCTCTCGTCCATCAACTTCAGGTTCAGGATGGATAACATTGCCTGGAGAAAACTGGTGGCTACCTTCTTCATGCCGAACAAATTCACGTTCCTGACCATGTTAAATGACAGTAAACAAAAGCAAATTGTTCAAAAAGTTTCTCCTTGAGAAATATTGGACGGAAAAGTTCAACAATCTAATATGAAAAGTTAAACAACCTAATCTTCATCGGCGACAAATGCATAACAAAACCAACAAGCATAAGAACAGATAATATCCATATAACAATGGGGAAAAAAAAAATACTCGAAACTGCGGTTAAAAGCTGGGGCATCAAATTCTGTCTAAGAAATTATCGATTTCACAGTAATATGCAACCAATTCCAACAGCAACATACTCCGTGAGCTACAAATATCGCGGCACAACAAATAAGTTAAATAAATCTCTCACTTGAGGCAGATGAGAAGAACGACGGAGCAAGGTCAGGTGCGGGCGATAAGAAGGCCGCCGCAAATGATTGCAGCCGTCGGGATCGAGTCGGTCTCGGCGATTGTGATTGGCTACATCACTATTACTATGACGGTGGCGGCGAGGCGTCGGATGTGAGCCCGAGTCCGACACGACGCCCGACGAATCCGAATGTCGCCCAACTCGCGATCTCCGCTGGTAGAATAACCCGGAAGCGCTCGTCATGCAATGCAACTCCAATTAGCAGCAGCTCCCCACTTCTGGCAGCCGAAAATTGAGTTTTGATGAAATCAAAATCACAAAAATGAATTGCGAAATACAAAAGCTGATGAAGAAATCGGTGAAATTTCAGATTCGAGAGCGAAAAAATTGGATTTGGGATGGCATTATTCGAGGGGAGATATTTTTTAGTTTATAACAAAAAATATATATATATATAAATTGATTAATTTATAATTATAATTTGAATATTTATAAACTTTTGATTTTATTCTTAAAAATCATTTAGATTATATTATATTATTATATTTAATTTTTATTTTCAAAGAATACAGAAAATATAATTAATTATCTGACAAAATTCTCAAAGAATGACGTGGACACTTCAAAATTGTTCAACCACTTTTCACTATCAATTTATTACTCCCTCCGTCCCGGGTCTCTCGAGACGTTTGACCCGGCACGGAGGTTAAGAAAAAGTGATGAGAAGTTAGTGGGGTTAGATTAGTAGGTTAATGATTAGGAGAGATAATGAGATATGAGAGATAGTGGGGTAGGAGTAGAGTAGGTTTAGTGAATAATTAATTAATAAAAACTTTCCAAAAAGGGAAACGTTGCAAGTGTTCTGGGACGGACCAAAAAGGAAAACGTTGCGACTGTCCTGGGACGGAGGGAGTATAATTTACTAGTAATTCACTCGTGAGTTGCACCGACTATCATACTTTACTTATTAAAAAATACAAATGTATTAAATTATATTTGCGATGATAGCATGTTAATGTAAATAAAAATTTGTGTATATAAATATTATAAACATAAGAAGTTCACAATAAAAAAGCTACAACTTTATATTATAAGTTTCGAAAGACTTCTTTGTACACAACATTTTGAGTAGATGATGTCTCTTCGGAGTCACTGGACTTACCAATTAAAATTTTAAGACCTCTGCGACATGTAGCTCGTGAAACTGCTACATATAACTGTCCATGGCTGAAAATCGGATTCTTCAAAAATATGTCAACTTCTTTCAATGATTGCCCTTGACTTTTATTGATTGTTATCGCATATGAAATTATTAGCGGAAATTGTCTCCTTTGAAATTTGAAGGGCAATCTTGGATCTGATGGTGTCAGAGACAATCTCGGAATTAAAATCTTATCCCCTGCGTTATGACCTGTAAGCACTTCAGCTTCTAGCACATGACTGACAAGTTTTGTAATAACCAATCTAGTACCATTGCACAACCCATTTGCATGATCTATATTTCTCAACAACATAACTGAGGTTCCAACTTTCAAATAAAGATTATGATTTGGCACTCCAAAACAGTTGAGAGTATTTAAAAACTCTGGAGTGTGTATATCTGATAATATAGATCCATTTGAATCAGATGTGCACGTACTATTTGAGCTGAGAAATGATCGACCTTCTTATTCATTCAATGAAACCATGTACTCCCTCCATCCCACTATATTAGGTACGGAGGGAGTTGGCACAATAACCAAGAAAAGTAAGATTAAAGATATATTAATGTATAAAATATTATTAAAAATTACACTAATTACAAATTTAATTTACAATTTTCCAGAGATATCCCTCTCTTTCTTCATCTCAATTTCCTTCGCCAATCTAAAAAAAAAAACGATGGAAGAATGTGAACGAAAACCCTCTTCTGCATTCCCTTCAACTTTAACAACAAAAAAAAAACAGACCAAAACATTTGAACTCCCCCTTTCCTCGCCTTTCGCAATCGGAAATAAAAAACGGATTCGATGCAGCACTAACTACACAAATTACAAATAGGTGGAGAGATTAAAGGCAACGCACACACCACACAAATCCCCACCTTTCTACTTCCCTACCCAGAAATAAATATAAAAGGAGGTGGCAACCGAATCGAACCAAATCAAATCCGCAAAAGATTATTAAACCCTCAAAATGAAACAGAGCGCGATCTCTCAAATTCACTTCCACCGATTTTCCTAGACGATGAGAGGAGGGCGGCGGTGAGAGGCGAGGGTAAGGACGGAGTCGTCGCCTGCACGCAAAATCGACGGCGAGGGTGAGGATTTAGGGCGATGAGAGGAGGGCGGCGGTGAGAGGCGAGGGTGAGGGCAGAGTCGTCGCTGCACGCAAAATCGACGGCGAGGGTGATGATTTTGGGCGACGATGAGAGGAGGGCGGCGATGAGAGGCGAGGGTGAGGGCAGAGTCGTCGCGATAGAGGACGACAGCGGTGAGAGGCGACGATGAGAGGAGGGCGGCGGTGAGAGGCATGATGAGAGGAGGGATCAAGAGAAAATGAGGCAAAAATGTTTGGGAGTGAGATTTAGGGTTGTGAGGGGTAGGGTTGGGATTTTAGATTTTAGTGGGGGTAGGAAAGTAAATTAGGGTGTAGTTAATTTTAATTAGGATTTGTTAATTTTTTTCTATTTTTGGAAATGTGCCTAATAAATGGGACGGACCGAAAAGGAAAGTGTGCCTACAGCCAGTGTTGGAGCCAAAATGGCTCGATTCTGTAAGTAAATCCTATCCATGTGATAAGCTCATTATTTCACTCACTTATCTATATTATTTTCCTACTATTTTATGTAATTTTATTGAGTTTATATATATATTTTATGCATGATGTCAATATTAGGTGGTTTTAGGTGTGTTTTGATGTTTATGCAGGTTTTTAGGCCTAAACTCACGAGAAAACCGTTCCGAAAGCAGTGACGTGTAAGAGTAGCAGTGAAGAGTTTTTCCACAAGAGGAATTCGGGCTATTGGCGCATGGCAATGGATGATGCTTTGAGTTAGCTCTCCAACGCAACTGGAATCGGGTCAATTGGAGTTCGGATGAGGAAGTTATGGCCAAAACCGTGAGACCGCGCAGGAAGGGCTGAGTCAATATTTCCACGTCGATCGACGGGGATGCCTCGTCAATCGATGCGGACCTCCTGGCGCGGGAAATTGGCTGAATTCGAGATTTTTCATATCTTTAGCCCTAGATTTGATATGATACACCTCCACCTCTATAAATAACCTTGTAAAATCGAGTTTTAAGCATGTTTCATTCCAGATTTCAGATTTTGAGATATTCAAAGAGTTTTAGAGTTTATGTTTGAAGATAGAGTTTTGTGGGAAGACATTCCAACCCAAGTTTTTATGCAATTCAGGTTTTATCTTTCTATGATGAATATTACTCTGAATATGTGTAACTAATCTCTTTCTCAGATTCTAGGGTTTCGAACTATCAATGTATACATGTTGTGATTAATTGAATTATTTTCCCATTCCCTTCGTAGTTTGTGAGATCTGTGTTTATTCATAATCTTGAGTT
>JAPKLW010001145.1:97327-110783 GCA_026898455.1 Plectranthus barbatus | reverse complement strand
GCACGTGGACCGAATTGAGGAATGAATTCCTGGAAAACTTCTTCCCTTCGAATGTCATCAGGCAGAGAAGGAAAGAAATCATCAGGTTCGCTCAAAGGCCTGACGAGAGCTTCAGTGAGACGTGGGATCGATTCAAGGAGTTGCTAAGAGCCTGTCCCGGACATGGTTTTCCGCCAGGAGAACAAGCTGAGGCATTTTACGAAGGGCTCAATGATAAGACAGCCAAATTGGTGGACACCACACTAGGAGACACGATCATGACGAAGAGCGGAAAGAAAGCCATGGAGTTCTTCCAAAAGATGGCCAACAACACTCAACGGTGGTCCTCAAGCCAAACTCGGCCGGTGATGGTGGTCGAGAAGGAGAAAGTGGTGGAAAAAGTAGCCGAGCAACCTGATTTGGCAGCCGAGCTGAAAAAGTTAAGAGAAGACTTCGCTGCACTGAAGCAGGAGAAAACAGTTGCTGCAGTAGAGCCAGTGCAAGCTCCATCTGAGGGGGATTGTTCCGCTGTAAATTTCATTCAAAGGGGCGGTTATCAAGACAACTACCATGGAGGATATCAACAGCACAACCAGCCCTACACTTTCAATCACGCGAGGAACCATCCTGGATTTTCCTACGCAAACCCCCAAGCAGCTGAGCAACCACCACCAAGATTCGCCGTACAAGAAGGAGCAATAGTGGAGAAGAAGAAGCCAAATCTCGAGGAGATTTTGGCCAAGTTCATAGAAGGCTCTACAGATACTGTAGCCTAGTTGAAGCAAGAAATTGCAGCCGTGGATACCAAGGTGGACCGAGTCGAAAAACACGTACAGATCATAAAGACTCAGGTCATTCAGATTACCAAAGCCCTCGAAGCCCAACACAAACCCGGGCAATCGCCTAGCAACACTCAGATGAACCCCAAGAACCAGAATCAGAGGAACCAAGTGAATGCCATCACTCTAAGAGGGGGAAAATCCTATGAAGGGCCCAAGCTAGCAGGGACAGACACCCGAGATGAAGGAGAAGCCGAGGAAGAAGGAGAAGCTCCGTCGATCGACGAAGCACCTCCGTCGATCGACGAAGCACCAAAGCATCCGTCGACCGAGGCTAATGCTCATCGATCGACGGCCGCCCCTGCTCTGCCAATGTACAAGCCGCCTCTGCCCTTTCCGCAGCGGCTTGCCAAGACCAAGATGAACGAAAGGTATGCACGATTTCTGGAGACAATGAAGAAGGTGCACATCAACATTCCATTGGTAGAAGCTCTTCAAGAAATGCCCGGGTACATCAAGTTCCTGAAAGATATAGTTTCTCAGAAAAGACCGTTCTTGGAGCACGAGACGGTCAACCTGTTCGAAGAGTGCAGTGCCATCATCCAAAAGAAGATGCCGCTGAAGAGAGAGGACCCGGGATCCTTCACGATCCCCTGTTTCATTGGAGGAGAGACCTTTGGGAAGGTTCTTTGCGATTCCGGTGCATCCATAACCGCAACAGGATCATCTGAATATTTTAATAAAATAACATCGGGAAGATCAATAATTGCTTCTCCATCATTAGCACCACCAATAATGCCATCTCTAATTCTTGCGATCCATTGTCCAAACTCCTCTAACTCATTTGATTCATCATTGAACTTGCATGTTGAATTCTCATGTTTTTGCTCAGTTTCAAGACTCTACAATAATCCCAGATATATGATGAATTAATTGTTGCATTCACAATATCTTGTTGACTATCTTTTGGAATGACCGGCAATATCTGACGAAAATCACCACCTAAAACCACAGTTTTATCACCAAATGGTGAATTAAAACCTTCCGGATTGGCAATCTCATTCCCAAATAACCACAGTTGCTCTTGCATTCTCTTTCCCAAATAACCACAGTTGCTCCTGTTGTCTCATCCCTAACACCTAGAATCAATCTATACCTGAAATACATTATTTGGTTATATTATACATGGGAAATCCTAATATTTCAGTAATCAATGATGATTTTGAAAAGTCATACCTCATGTCACCCGATTTGTCAGTTCTTTTGCATTTGCTGCAATAAAAATATTGTTCCTGTTTTGACAACTTCTTTCTACATATCTTGCATGAAGTGTAGAACCATCCATTCTACAAATCAACATTGACCACTTTTCCAACAATCCAATATACTCCATTCTAGTTAAACAATAATATTTGCTAAATTGAAACATTATTTGCAATTTAAGTACTCAAAATATTGATGTAAATATCACTATATTCTAACCTCATTCACAAAAAACAAATCATCAATTGTTATCAGCTCACAATTACTATCTGAAAAATCACTTGTTATGCATGAACTTGTTCTTTGGCCACCAATTATTGTACTACACAAATCTATTGCAATAACAATTGTGCCAACAAAAACTTAATGTTAGTTTATAACAATTTAATGTTATAAGTATATGACATGAAAATATAGAAAATTAATACCTTCTTTTGAAATCTTCAACTTCTTGTATTTTTGCACTCACCATTATCTTGCTAACATTGAAAGTACTTTGCATTATCATTTTTCCTGCAAATGATGATTGCTTTTAACTGCTTCTCATATCTATTAGATTACAGTAAATGAGAAATGCAATGTAAAAATTTATTTATTTACCTTTAAATAGATTTGGGCGTCCTAGCCTAAGAATGATAATGTTTGATGGTTCCTCATTATTCTCAAGACCTTGCAAAAAAGGATCTAGATATTCATCCCATAGAGTTACACGTAGTCTTTTACCCCTGCAAACATTATTTGTTAGTAATCTTTTATACAAATAAGTAAGATATTAGCAATCAAGTAACTTACTAATATCTTGGAGAATGAACTCAATCAATTTCTTTTGTATTCCACTTTAGCATGTAATAGTTTTAGCTTATGTTCTGTTTAATAGTATGCCTATGATATCTGAAAATAATGCAGGAAAAATAAACCTCAAATTGTTAGTTTTTTTACTGCAGCAATAATAAACATATTAGATTTTTTAATAGTACTCACTAAACAGATCTCCATCATTGATTACATCTAGGCATATAATCTCTTCAAAGGGTTTGAACTCATACATCAAATTAGGAAATTCCTCATCAACCATTCTCTTTGCATCAGTTTCAATATTGAATTTTATCTTGAAACTCTGTGTAGTGGTTTTGTATTTTCCCAAGTTGTTTATAATCACAAAGTTTTTTATACCAAACAATAGTCCTTCCTTGAATGAAGATCACCATTTTGGAATGAACATCTTTGGAATAGTGGCAGATATCTTTTCACCCTACAAAATAGACATCAAAGTATGAATATTACTAATGCATTAAATATTTGAATGACAATATTATATAATCCTCTTACTTTTGAGTCATGGAAAAGACATTCTAAGCTACAATTTCATTTTTGTTAGCAGGTGCTGCAAACTCGTATATTCATAGTAGACGTAGTTTTATGGCTTTCTTCATCTTCATTTTGTTTGGATGAAGATCTTTGATATAGCCCCACATTGAAGATGGCTTCTCTTTATTTGAGTCCATAAATGTTATTCTTATAATATGATACTTCTCTTCACTTTGTTCAGCATACTCAAATCTCCTTCAATGTTAAAAAAAAAAAGTTTAAGCATTTAACAATAGAAAATTGGAAACTGCATAAAACACATAGAGAAAATATTTCAGATATTTCAGGAACTCAATTTACTTTATTGCCTCTTTTAAGATTTGTTCAGAAATTCAAATTTTTAGTTGCCTCCAATTTTTGTTGTGAGTAAAAGAATTCATTTTAAATTGTATAAATGTTTGACAACTGTTAATATTTATTAGTTTTGACCGCACTCCAATAACCGTTATTCATTTTATAATTTAAATTATATTTATTAGTTTTGAATGCACTGTTAAAAGCCAATATTCATTTTAATATTTGTGCATGAGTTAATGTTTGACAGCTGTAAATATTATTTAAATCTGTAATTTTTCTTAATATTTGTGCATGTTTTTGGCTAAACTAAGTGGGAATTTTCCCGCTTGTTGAACAGTTTTTGGCTGCTTGAATTTAGTATTATAAGTAGATTTTCAATAGGTGAATTATTTTTAATCTAGAACTTTACATTATTAAAGTATCGGATGAAAATTTTCACAACTTTTTCGACTTTAAAATCTTAATTTAAATTTCTTTATATTCTAAATTAAAAATATATACTCCATCTTTCCTGTCATATTAGACACGTATTCATTTTCGGTTCGTCTCATTTATTAGACACATCTCCAAAATTGAAAATTAAAATTAACTACACCCTAATTTACTATCTTACCTCACTAAAACCTTAAATTTCTACCTTACCCCTCTAGAACCATAAATCCCCACCCCCAACATTATTGTTTCTTACTTCCCTTGTCTGCGCCGCACCAGATTTATCTAGTTCCTCTCTCTATTGGAAACCCTAATCCTATTGTTGCCCTCCTCTCATTTTTTGTGAATCATCGCTGCCTCTCACTACCGCGATGATGACACCTCACTCGCCTCTCCACAAACCCGCGACGATGACACCTCACTCACCTTTGTTGTCGATCTTGCGTGCAGGCGATGAGCCCTCACCGTTAGTCAATGATCGAGTTGTTATCACCGTTGGCTCGACGGTCATGCGTGCAGGTGATGACTCCAAATACGACGATAGGATTGTGGTCACGACAAGCTCCACGATCACGCGTTCAGGCGATGGGTTTGTTGCCGACGATTGGGATCTTCTCGCTGCTGGCTCGACGGTGACACATGCAGGCGATGGATTTGTTGCCGCCGCAGACTCGACAACGCGGTGGCTCGATAGCCAGGGCTGGCTCTGAGGCCGTGCGGGAAGTGCACTGCACCGGGGCCCTAAAAATATTGGGGCACCATTTTTATAGTATTTTAGTATCAATATATTATTAATTTATTTTAGCATTGAATTTACAAAATTATATTAATCCCAAATAAATAAATTCATCTTTAATTCAATTAAAATAAAATAGTAGATGACTTAAATTTATACTTTGCCTTATATAAGTTTAAAATTTTAAATAAAATAAATAATAAGATATCAAAATACTCTTCTTCACAATATTATATTAGTTATTATATAATAAAAAATTTGATTAGTCTATTTAAACGAATTTGAAAAAAATGTTCTTGAATAGAAAAAAATGATCAAATAGATTGTTAGTTATTCTTTAACAAATAAAATGTGAAATTCTTAGTGGTGAGTTTGGTTAAAAAATAAAAGACATTTATGAGGTTATCTGTAAATGATAGTTATGCATTTTGCTTGTTTATTTTATTTAAGATTTTTTTATTGATGAATATAATTAAAACTCGCATGATTTCAAAGTAAAATAACATTAATTTTCTGCGATTTATAGTTT
This sequence comes from Plectranthus barbatus, assembly GCA_026898455.1. Taxonomy (NCBI): domain Eukaryota; kingdom Viridiplantae; phylum Streptophyta; class Magnoliopsida; order Lamiales; family Lamiaceae; genus Plectranthus; species Plectranthus barbatus. The sequence goes on along the minus strand of JAPKLW010001145.1, from coordinate 105,400 downwards.
TTGAACAACTTTTGATCAAAGATGACATGAGACAATTTTATATTTATATTATATTTTATTAGTTTTTTATTTGTAATTATAATAGTAAAATAGGGGCACCATCTATAATCATCGCACAGGGCCCCCAAAATCACAGGGCCGACCCTATCGATAGCGATGCATCCTGTATGAATATCAGACATCCGGTGTTGAGCACTCCAAAAGAGATGGAGCTCCAGTTCCCAAAGTAGACTTAGGAATGTTTATGCTATCAACAAGTGCTCTTTTTGAACCTCTTTTCTGATAATGAATTGCAATAATTTGATCATAATTTACCTCATGTTTCAACTTTCTAATTCTAGCATGTCTTTTGCCTATCATATGTAGAACCTCACCTCTTGTTCTTGCTTCTTTTGCAGCTTTCCATATCCTTGAAATTTGTTAAGATATATTCATATCTTACATAGATATCTTTAATATACTCATATCTTGTATACATATCTTTATTGTATTTGTTAGATAGATTAGTATAGATTTACTTTTCCTCTATATAAACATCCTTGTAAACTTATTTTCATTGAGTGAAATAGAATTATATTATTTCCCTACATGGTATCAGCCATACCTTGGTATAAACCCTAATTCCTCCATCTATTATCGCCGACCCTTTTTCAATGGCCGCGCCGGACGATTCCTTCGAGCTACCTACATTACCTCTGTCGACTATCATTCATATGGTGAATATCAAGCTTACGTCCGCAAATTATCTTCTTTGGCATGCACAAATCGAACCGTTGCTAATTACGCAAAAAAATTTCCCTACATTGATGGTACGGTCGCCGCCCCTCCACGCACAATCGCGTCCACCGCCAACGCACCTGTCGTCAATCCTGCCTACTCTACATGGTATTCACGTGATCAACTCATCAAGTTATTTCTCGTCTCTACCCTAACTGAAGAGTCTATGGCCGTTATTATTGGATGCACCACCTCGCGCGACATATGGATAGCGCTCTCAAGTTCATATAGTCACTGTTCCAAGGATCGCGAACTCAGTTTGAAAGACGACTTACTATCCATCAAGCAAGCGGATCTCCCTGTTGCCGATTATGGACGACGTTTCAAAGGGTTGTGTGACCAGTTATCCGCCATTGGGCGATCTATCGATCCATTGGATAAATCCCATTGGTTCATTCGGGGTCTCGCCTCGCCTTTTTCCACATTCTCCGCGGCGCAAATGGCTCAGGAAGTCCTGCCCGAGTTTGATACCCTCCTTGCTCGTGCCATCAGTCATGAGTTATTTATCAAGGGTTTAGACTCCTCGAATCTGTCTCAGCCCGTCGCCTGTCATGCTTCTTCCAAGCCTCGGGATTCCGGCAACGGCTCAGGTCGCAGACGTGGCCGTTCATCGAACAAAAATAAAAAGAAGAAACCTTGGTGCTATTTTTGTAGGGAAACCGATCATGATCCGTTCGATTGTCCAAAACATTTTGACAGGTCATTCATTCGTTCATCACGGCTCCAGCCGACCGCTCAGTTAGCCTAGGCTTTCTCGGCACAGTGCTCCGTCTCCTCCACTCCAGCTTTGGATTGGTACTTGGATACCGGCGCGTCGGCTCATATCTCTGCTGATCCGTCTGCGCTTGACTATCTGAACCCTTATTCTGGTTCGGATCGTGTTGCCGTTGGTAATGGTCAATGTCTTCAAATAACCCACACGGGTTCCTTTCCACTCACATATTCCTTATCTTTATATCCTGTCCTTGTTGTTCCTGCAATTACCAAAAATTTATTATCTGTTAGTAAACTTACACATGACTACCCAGTTGATGTCTTGTTTACTGACTTGCAGTTTCACATTCGGACTCGGACTACCGGCAGGATTCTTGCCTTCGGCGTACGTAAGCATGTGTTGTACTCTCTCCAAAACTCGGTCCATGCCCTCACGGCTATTGCTCAAACAAGTCTTCCCTCTGCTTCTGTGGATACATGGCATAATCGTCTCGGTCATCCATCCTCCACAATTCTGAACACACTTCGAAAGCTCGGTCGTTTGTTTTTCTCTCCTTCAGTTGTCAGTCAAAATTTATGTCAGTCTTGTCAATTAGCGAAGAACATGCATTTACCTTCTCCAATTTCTGATAGTCGCGCTTCTAAACTTCTAGAACTTGTGCATTGTGATCTCTGGGGTCCTTCTCCAGTAACATCACAGTCTGGTTTTCGATATTATGCTGTCTTTATTGATGATTTTTCCCGTTTCATCTGGTTCTATCCTTTACGTGCTAAATCGGATTTCTATGATGTCTTTTTGAATTTTCACGCCTTTGCTGAAAACCAATTCTCATGCAAAATCAAGAAATTTCATTCTGATGGAGGAACTGAATTTACAAATTTTCGTGTAAAATCTCACTTAGAAAAATCCGGTATTCATCACATTTTCTCATGTCCTTACACATGATCACTATTTTTTTATAATGATTTTTTATAGTGTAGTGACAAGTTAATATTATCGATCCCACGGAGATTGTAATATCGAACACCTCATATACTGAACCATTTGTTTTCGGTTTGTTGTCCAAGTAAACAGAATTTTGAAAGGGTTTTGGGATTTAAAACTAATTTTGCAAGAAAATTAAATTAAAGCAACTAATTAAATTGGTTTTGAAAACTTCTTGAGAAAAGTTCAGATTCCAGGGCAAGTTCATGTCAAGAATAGCATGCAAGGGAATTTCATCGATCAATTTAAGATAAAGATTTGGTGGAACATCAGAAAAGTATTACAAATTCCAGGCTTTGGCAATTCATAAAGTAGATTATCAATTTCCTATATCCTCTCGGTCTCTAGGAAAATTAACAACTCCTCAAAACATCAGATTTATTCCTATGGATCTAATTCCTCTTTTCAGACATAATTAAAATCCATATTAAAAATTCTTAAATCCATTAATCAATTTTCACCTTGCAGTCTCAAATTAATTAATTACGAAAACCTAATTAAATGGCCAATTTAATCAGAGTTGAAAAGGCACAAGAATTATTAAACCAATTAAAGTATTGATCGATTCAATCACCTAAACATCATCCAAGACAATCACATAAGCCCTAGAATCTGAATAAGGATTTACCTACTCATATTCATGTTAGACATAATCATGAAAGGATAAAACCTGTAATAAAACTTCATAGAGAAAATAAGTCTTGATATTGCATCCAATCTTCAAAGGTTCGAGTCCAATCTCACCACAAAGCATAAGCAATTCAAGAACAAGAAAAACTCTAGGGTTCAAGTCTCCCAAAACAGCATGAATGTCAAAAATCGCCTAATAAAATAATATATACTAGGTTTAAATTGTCCCAATGGAAATAAATTAAAAACAGCAACTTCCAATTTTTCCGACCCGTATTTCGATCGACACCACGCCAGTCGATCGAAATGGGTGCTTCAGACTTAATCTTTCGCGTTGTACTCCCTGTCGGTCGACAAACATTCTGTCGGTCGACAGGATCTCACACGGTCGACATACATCCTGTCGACCGCTCTGAACTTCCATGATCTCTCGATTCTTCATGTGCCTCTGTTTCGATTGACACAATGTCAGTCGATCGACACAGAGGTCTTCACCACATGGCTCTTTTTCTCACTTAGCCAATTTTCTCTCTAAAAACCTGTATTTTTCAGCATGACAAGCAAATTAGGTACAAAAGTCATGCGATGCTCAGAATTCAAAGTAAACACACCCTAAATCTATCAAAACAACGAGAAAATCCATAGATAAGTGAACGAAATAGCGCACTTATCAACTCCCCCAAACTTGAACTATTGATCGTCCTCGATCAAGACACCAAAAGAAACTTAAATTCATGCAAACAGAGATGTGCAAGGCCTCACAAGATTCGTCACAATCTAAGTACACTCTCCTCCAAAAGATAAAGCAATCAAAATCCAATCCAAATTATCAACTGTTTCGGGAAGAACCTCACAGATAGGAAAAATTGTTTCAATCACTCATCACTCAAGTGTTTAGAACATGTGTTTCACTCAACATCAAGTAATACAGTTATCTTAACCATAAGTTTGGCAAATTTCTCATCTCTCCACTGCTTAGAAAGTAAAATACTCGGTGAATCAAAAAGGTCTTTAATTTGGTTGTAATGAGGCTTTTCTAGAAGGTAGGTCGTTTTAGGCTGAGTGACTAACACACTTATGATTTTTACAACTTCCCAACTGTCAACCCACATCACATCATTTTCTCAACTCCTCTTTTCTATACTTGTATTATTCTTCTTCTTTTTTTTTTCTTCTTTTTTTTTTCTGACACATTCAGTCAACATCTACATTTTTCTCTCTCTTTTTTTTTTTTTTTTTTTTTTCTTTATTTTCACAAGCTCGCTCATATCCACACATTTATATCTTAATAAATCACAGGCTCAAAATCGAACTATCCCCTCACAATTTTTTCAATTCAGTCCACAATCAGCTCACTATATCACATCCTAATTTAAACAAAGAAGTTTTCAGGCTCAAAGTGGCTACAAGTGGTCATTTATAGGGTTAGTGTTTGGGATAAGGCTAAGAAAAGAGATGCCTAAGATCATTTTCACCAAGTCCTACATCAATACAGTCTCGAGAGAGAAATAAGCCAAATTCTAGAATCCCACTGCAAACTTGTTCACACATGAAAGAAAAGAAAACTTTAAGGCACAAATCTCACTTGGTTCTTTTGTTCTCCCCTAACAGTATCCAATTCAAACCAGATAAATCAAGCAAAATCCAAAATCAGAGAGCAACTTATCATGCGGTATTCTCCTATCATCGGCTACTCATCATGCAATCCTAATTGTCTCAATCTCAGTGCAGACCAATCATCAATCAAATGAGCTCACAATTAGGAAAGGAATAGTACATAATCTCAAGTTACACTTAAATAGATTCTGAACTAAGAACGGTACATGGGAAAATTTCAAATACATCAGAATTACCTAACTAAAGCAAATACAACTGCAAGGAAATAAAGTACAGGGAAATGAACTGAAATACAGGGAAATAACTGAAATACAGAAATATATAAGTGAATAGTGGATTCCATTCCCACAAGTCATCCTCCCCCCAAACTTATTCAACACGAAGGGAAGAATAAGTTAGAAAGTCAGCTTGTAGGAAAGGAATCAAAACCTCAATCCTGTGGCGGTGGCTGATCGCCCGGTGCCCTCCTGTTCCTGCGACCATAGCGCAGGGCTGGCTCGAACTCCGCAAAGTGGTCCTGCATCTGACGAGTCAGATCGGCAATGGCAAGATTGTGGGCAGTGTTGTAGTCCTCCTGCTGCCTCCGGATGTCGGCAAGTAGGGTATCCTGCACCAACTGATGGTCGCGGACCTCGCGGAGCTCGGTGCGGAAACTGCGGAAGTCGGCTCGCTGCTCCTGCATGAACTGGAGAAAGGGAGCCCAGTCCGGAACGGAGGTAGAAGACCCTGCACCGGCATAAGAAGTGGAAGCACCGCCCCCGCCTCCTCCCTGAAATGGAGGGGCAGCAGTGTGGGGCGGCGGGTCTCTCTGCAACTCTGCCCATCGCCGCTCCTCAGCTATCCTCGCGGCCTCCTCCTCGCGAGTGAGAATCCTCTGATCAGGCAGTGTGCCAGGACGGTGGGTCAGCCGGTAAGTGGGCGCCCCGCCATCAGAACTACGGGTCCGATCCATATGTGCCGGAGTGGACATGAGCCAATTGTCGCGGAAAGTGTAGTCCGTGACGTGAGTAAGCTCGGGGGCGGGCAGGAGGAAACGGTCGCCGGTCGTGAACAGCAGGAAGATCTGACGACGATCCTGATAAATGAATCTGAACTGCTCCAGCTGATCAATCTTCAGAGTCCGTACACCCCTCACCGGGGTATAATGGTCAACCGGAATCCCGAAGTGCCGGGCTATGGGGGTCACGAACCCTCCACACCAGAAGTCCCCCGGGGTAGCAATGATCTGACGCTTCCAATTCTCCATGACGAAGGCTGCCAGACTGAGGTGGACCCCATTCAGCATGGCCCACAGGCAAAACATCTCGCTCCCCCGAGCCTTCCCGTGCTCATTTCTGCCGAACACCAAGAGCCCAAAAGTCTTCTGAATGTATCGGAACACTGGATTATCAATTGTGGTGGCCTTCATGTTTGACTTGCTGAAGCGGGCCGGATGTGCGACAGAGGAAATAGCTGGCCAAAACTCCCGAAGCTGGAACTCGGCCGGCACAAGGTACATACCCCCCGGCTCACACCCAAAAATTCGGTCCAGCTGCGACCTGCTGAGCCAGCGAGGCTGTCCCTGAAGCTGGAACTGGATCCCGTTAGGCTCGACGGGACCCTGGCGGCGGGGTGGCTCGATGATGTGTAGAGAGGCGAAAAACTCCAGACAGAGTGGCGGAATGGTGGGCCACTTTTGGGCGATGAAATGCCCCCAGCCGCATCGGGCGAACAAGTCCTGAACATCAGTCCCAAGCCCCAGCGTCAGCAAATCCTCATCATCTGGGTACCGAGTCGGCTTCAAGGTGAAGCGCTGCATTGCCCCGAAGCGCTGCTGGTGATCTGGAAAGGCGAACTCAGGCACCCAACCGGGTTGTTCCTCAGGGGGCACCTCCCGCTCCTGACCCTCTTCATCTTCGGCCTCAGACGCCGGATTCTCATGCATCTCCTCATCGGAAGTCGGGACATACTCCTCGTCGGATGAAGCCATCTGTATCTCTCTGCAATAACAACAACCCATAATCAGCACACAGAGGCAATATGACAGTAACCAACTCCCCCAAACTTGCCTAGAGCAAGTAAATCCAACATAATCAACCAATATCAAGCATGCCTATGACCAAGGAACCACCCAATCATGCAATTTCATACGACACCCAAGTGCAAAACAACAAGCAAAAGCCACAGAAACCATAGAGTACACATGGGGAAGGCAGAAACCAAGCAACAGGAAAGGGGGTTGTGTAGGAATCAAAATCCAAAAATAGAACCACAGATAGGCATGCCCATCCCAAATTGACCACCCAATCATGCAATTAACCTCAATACCAAGTGCAAAGCGTAATTAAACAGGCAAATAAACACAATGTGCAATTTGGAGAGGTTAACATAGGGCAACAGTAAATGGGAAACAATCTCAATCCTCAAATCCCCAAAAGTCCACAATAATCAACAAGTATGCCACAAGGAACTCAAATCGACTCTCCTATAACCTAGAACGACCCAAAATAGCCCGACACATGCAACAAATCGAAAGAATTTCAACAATTTATCATATCACAAAAGAGGGCAAAAATTAGGATTCTACTTCAAAATCAACACTAAATCAATGTAAAAACAAGTAAAGAGATGAAAGGAGAGGGGGAGAGAGGATTAACTTGTGTTGGATGGGGAGGGAGGATGAAATTTCGAGCGAGGGGGGGTCGGCGATTACGTGTGTCGAAGGAGAGAAAAAACAGAAATGGGGGAAAGTGGTCTGTCGTGCGATTTTAAAAAAAACAGACGCGCGCGTCTGTTTCGATCGACAGGATTCCTGTCGATCGACAGACGCGCGATTTTTTCATTTTTTTTATTTATTTAAATTTTATTAATTAAATAAATGCAGGGCTGAAAATTTAAATGAAAACAAACTTGTGTCGATCGACAAGAATTCAGTCGATCGACACACTTATTGACCGAAAATGACTGAACAGAACTTGACCTTGTCGATCGACACACTTTGTGTCGATCGACAGACTCTCAACACTTAACCAAATTTCGTGGAAACATCTCTGTCGATCGACAGGATTTCTGTCGATCGAAACAGAGGCAAAAATTTAGAAAATTCTATTTACAAGCTGGAAATTATTCTAAGGCATGAAATAAATCCTACAATACCTAAGACTCAAAAAATAGACTCTAAAGCTTAAATAAAGCAATAAACTGATGGGTTACCTCCCAACAAGTGCTTCATTTAACGTCGTTAGCTCGACGATACCTCAGATCATGGCCGGTCCAGATAGTGCACTGCCACAGCTCCAATCTGATGCGGGCTGTAGTACCTCTTGACATGATTTCCATGCACTTTGAAGATGTTGCCATCCTGACCAACT
>JAPKLW010001145.1:53145-92327 GCA_026898455.1 Plectranthus barbatus | reverse complement strand
AAACTTATTTTCATTGAGTGAAATAGAATTATATTATTTCCCTACAAAATTGAAGTTCTGGAGCAATTAAACTTGGTGACAGCTTCATTGAGAATCCCCTTTATGGCTTGCTGTTTGTTTAATTCTATAACAAGAAAATAACAGTTTCTTTCTTTGTAGATTCTAAAATGTCTGCATTCTTCTCCATTTTGTGTTGAACATTAAGTTTGTGTTTTTTTTAGATGAATCTCCAAGTGTATTTATATGAAGTGATTAGGTGGGAATTAGGCTCCAAATCTAAATTTTCAGCACTTGTAATATTGATTCAGACTTTTTTTTATTATTGTTAATTGTGTAGGTTGACCTTTTAAATTGTTAATTAGTGTATATTTTAACAATATTTTATGTATTAATATATCTTTTAACTTCCTTTTCAATTTACATATTAATTATTGGGCCAATTACCTTCATATCTAATATGCGGGGACGATGGGAATATTTTATAACTACCATAAAACAAATTTCATAATGAATGATATCGGAACCCGTCCATCTACTTGATCTTACTAAAAATAATAAAGTGGCATGATCATACATAATTGTACAAGCCACATTGTCATATTTAAAATGGGAAAGTCTCTGATGAGATGGTCTCATTTTTATTGTGAGACGAATTTAATGAAATGATGTATTTCTTTATTGCAAATGATGTTTCACCATTTTTAATGTGATATGAGTTTAATGAAATGATGTATTTCTTTATTGCAAATGATGTATTTCTTTGTTGCAAATAATGTAATTCTTAAAAATGAAATGATGTATTCCCTCTGTCCCAATTTATTAGTCTCACTTACCTTTTTTGTCTGTCCCATTTATTAGTCTCCTTTCATAAAATGACAAATTTTTTCACACTCATCAATAAAATATTAATTCCACTACACTCACAAACATTGATTATTGTGTCATTTTGGTTTGGGACTAATAATTAGGGACGGAGGGAGTATTTAACTTATTGAAATGATGAATTAAAGTTCATCTCACAATAAAAAAATAGTGAGACCGTCTCTCAGGAGACCAACTCATTTAAAATTAAATCCTAAAAAACGTGTTATGTAAATTAGTTATTTTAATTTTAACCTTTTGATATTGCACTAATAAATCATTGACAACCAGACATACCATGCACACACATGGGATTAGGGGTGTAATCGAACTGAGTCGAGTCGAGTAATATCGTACTCAAGTTTGACTCGTTTAGTTTCGAGTCGATCTTCGAGCTTTTTTATCGAATACTTTGATGTTCACGAACGTTATCAAGCTTTTATCGAGTCTAAACGAACTTTCTAAATTTAGTATATATTTAAGATTTTCATTATTATTTTGAAGAAAATGTTATTTATTGCAAAAAAAAATTATCATATTCATGCTCAAATTCTAAATTTTTTTCATTATTAGATAGATTTATCATTATTGTTACTCTTAAATCATAAAAATATTATTTTTATAAAAGTAATTCTTTTATATTTCTTACTAATTTTAGCTAACGAGTCTGCTCACGAGCTCACGAGTCGAATACTATGATGCTCAAGTTTAGCTCATTTAATAAACGAGCTTTACTAAACGAACTTGAACGAGCTTTTATCGAATCGAGATCCGAGTAGCTCACGAATAATTTGGTTCATTTACACCCCTACATGGGGTTGGGACGGGTAGGACACTCCAACCATTATTTTATGCTTAATTAAATTTCGTGGGCCAAAATTGATAAGACAAATTATTTTTTTTTATAAAAATAATTATTTAAAATAACTTATTTTTTAATACTCCATGTTATGCTTTATTAAAAAATATATTAACAAAATTAACACAAATTCAAGCATTAACCTCCACTTCATCTAGAAGCTCAAATGAGTTTATATTTAATACAAATTATATTTTTAAAATTAAATATTAATATGATACTCCCTCCGTCCCAGAATAGGTCTTCTTATCAAATCTGGCGTCCCAACTAAATTGACCTCTTTCTAAAAATGACAATCTTTTCACACTAAACAATAAAATATTCATTCCACTAACTCATTCAACATTCACAACTCTTAATTTATGTGGCGAAAAGAAAAGGGCCTAATTAACATGGACGGAGGGAGTATTATGTACTACTCCCTCCGTCCCATTTATTTGGTTATGTTTTAACTTGCACGGATGTCAAAACTCATTTATAAATACATTAAATATTTGAACAAATTTTCTGAATTACCCTTACTTAGCAATAATTATTAATAATAACTCTATTAATTGTGTTCAATTTATAAGTATAAATTTATAAACGCATGCAAAAATCAATACTAAATTTAGATAATGGATCATATAAACGAAAAAAATAAAAATAAAAAATAAACCAGAGTAAAAAAATAGGACGATTATGAACCAAGGAAGAATACATCACAATCAAATTGAAGGCCCTATCATTAAATATGCAGCCTTAATAATTCCGGAAAAATGTAAAAATCTTGTCTTTTTAGTTGTTCAATATAGTCAACACTGAGTAATACGAATTTTGATAGTATTTGAATGGAAGGGAGCTGATTGTCGTTGCTCAAGATTCTACGAGTTTTGGCAATTTAGGTTCACTCTGTTGACTTTTGATAAAAGTTTGGAATTAATCGGCTATACTTGACATCTATAGTTTTGTTTTGATGCACAACACTCCCGCCATTGACGGCTTCTGCGGCATTTCCACGAAAGCAACTTCAAATTTTTGTTTTGTAACATTCTTGAAAGAAACCCTAATTCCCCTTTGTATGGACAATCTAATCCAACCATGAAATACAGAGGGAAAAGAGTTCTGGGCTTGCAGCCAAGCCTTAGATTGCCGTTTGTTTTCCTTCTGTGCTTCTGCTTCTTTCTTGCTGGCCTCTTTGGATCCATCATCATATCTCAGGTAAAACCCTTCTTACTCTACATGAGCCTTTGATTTTATGCAATTTGATTGTGGGTCGAGTTCTTGATATTCTGATTTTTGTTTGCAGGATGTGAATTGGGGTGGATCCCGGCGTAAATTACAAGATTTTCCATACGAAGAGGGGGGTGCCGTGGTTGAAGGTGCTAGTGAAGAGTCCTCCCCCTCCTCTATCCCATTTCAGGTTCATTTAAGTAGCTATTTCCTGGGTGTTTTAATCGATTTCCTTGTATTTGATTGATTGGAGGTAGTGTTTTTAACCTGCCCTTAAGATCGTGGAACTGTTTGATTGAACTCATTCTTCTTGGAAATAATTTGGAAAAATTGTTGATTTTGAGTTTGGGCATTATTGAAGGTAGTAAGGAGATGAATGAGACAATGCTGAACTGAAATATTTATGTGTAGCAATTATTAATCTGAGAGGTTACATTCTCCAAATTCTTGATTGCTCAATGCACTGGATAGAGTTAAAAATTGCTCCCAAGTGTTCTCTTTTGGAAAAAGAGAACATTTTTACTCAGGTCAGATTTTACCGAACTCCGTAGAGCCTCTGGGAAGAGCCATCCATTACTTCTGTTTGGTTTTCTCCTGCAGTTAGTTTATAAGCTGTAATTGCGAAAGAATGAGAAGTGAACTTGGCTGCTTGCTATTGAAGATGAGATTTGGTGAGATGACTAACTCTCTCGGGTATTCTTCTAAATGAAATTCTAATGCTGGTGCAGGTTCTGAGTTGGAGACCACGAGCTCTCTACTTTCCCAATTTTGCCACAGATAAACAGTGCCAAACTATAATTGAAAGGGCCAAGAGTAAGCTTAAACCATCGTCTCTTGCTCTGCGCAAGGGAGAGACCGCTGAGAGCACAGAGGGTGTCAGAACAAGGTATCTTCTTTCATTCATATGTACTATTATTTTTTTAATTTGGTTAGTTTTTGGTCATCTTTCTTCATGCTGGCCAACTGTGAATGTATGCTACATACTATGGCGATGCGACTTTACAAATCTGCAAAGTTGAAAGGAACATATTTTACGCGTGTTCATTAAGATTGTCTTTCTAGGGCATTTGATCTTCATCACTTGCCTATGCAGTTTTTACAAACAAGATCCACTTCAGTTATCGCTTTACCAATTATTTCTTATGTTGTAGCAATACACTAGTACTAGGTCGGAAGCTTTCAGGTCGAATCCCACCATCGTATGCTCCATTCCCTAGTCTAAAATCGGTTGAACTTAAATCTTGCCTCAGTTCTAAAATACATTCGCTTGAATCAAGTGCACAAAGACTGTTTAGGGGAGATCATCTCTCATATATGTTTAATGATGGATTGTTTTTTCATTTATGTACTGAATTAATAAAGCTCCCCTTGTAACCTTAGCTACAGTCTTGAATGTGCATGATATTTGATATGAAGCATTTTAGTAGATGCATTGAGTTTGCATATTCTCTCACAACGTAGCACTTATGTTATCGCAGTTCTGGCGCATTCCTCAGTGCATCGGAAGACAGTACAGGAACTCTAGAGTTTGTTGAGAACAAAATAGCTAGAGCAACTATGATACCGAGGAGCCATGGAGAGGCAAGATCATCCCCACTCATTATCCCATTCCCAAGTAGTTTCTTAGTGCTCTTGGTTTCAAAAGCATGTAAAAATCTACGGATTTCATACACTAAAAGTTCATGATTTCTTTCTTCCGTTGCTGCTTATAGAAGTAATACAATACATAACTTCTGAAAAAGCTAATATGCCTGCAATCATCAATCATGTAGTTAGTTGGCCTTAGGAAGTCACCGTAAGCTGCACCTAATTTTCCTTACACCCAGTTTTGTATTACAGGTCGTTTCTGAGATACTCGCATATCACCATGTTGCAGGCTTTCAATATTCTACGATACGAAGTGCAGCAAAGATACTTGTCCCACTATGATGCATTCAACCCAGCAGAGTATGGCCCGCTGAAGAGCCAACGGGTATGTGCTGAGTAATTTTTGAAAGAATTATCATGATCTCTTGAAGGTTGTTTCGTCTAATGACATTGTCTCTGATGCAACAAGAGTCTACGAAACAAATGCAGTACGCGTCCATAGAGAATAGGCGCCTATTGATTTGATTATAGTTCTCCCTTCCTTCAGGTGGCTTCTTTCTTGTTATACTTAACTGATGTAGAAGAAGGTGGGGAAACCATGTTCCCATTCGAGGTAGAGCAGCCAACATATATATCTGAAACACGACTAAAATTAAGAGTACATATTGCTGATGAGATGACTGACCGCCATCTGATATTCTGGTTGCAGAATGGGTTGAACATGAATACAGGATATGATTACCAGAGCTGCATAGGTTTGAAGGTGAGGCCGAGGCGAGGAGATGGCCTTCTGTTCTACTCGTTATTCCCAAATGGGACAATAGATCCGGTAATGGCTTGCACCCAGAAATCTGTGTTTGGTTAACATTCTTTTTTTTTTTTTTTTGCTTATTGTTGTAAATTTGCAGACCTCTCTCCATGGAAGCTGCCCTGTTGTGAAGGGGGAGAAGTGGGTGGCGACAAAATGGATCAGAGACAAAGAAAGAGGGTCATTTAAGTAATTTACTGCAATTTTTCTTAAAAGAATGCAAATTAAGCAACTAGTGATGTTATGGTAGTCCGGGACATCCATGTGTGTGTTTAATTGATGTATTACTATTAAAATTAAAAAAAAATAACTAAGCAATATTTTAGCTTTGAATTTGTGGGGCTATATTGGTTGTGGAATTTGTGTAGTTATATTGATTTTGAAATTGGGTTGGCTTTGTTTAGATGTTATTTACAATAAAAAAAGGAAACATGTAAAAAAAAGATTTAATTTACAAAAAAAAAAAAAAAAAAACACAATAGAAACTATTATTTCAAACAATTATCCATCTTTTAGCAGTAATAGTGAGGATGCTTCTTATTTGCAAGAACGACCAATACTCGCTCCTATATTGACATGCATGCAAGCACCGGCGGATCTACCTATATAAAAAGGGGCTGAAAATATTTCAATTTTAGTAGTGTATTGATCCAATATTTTTATGCATAGTCCCCTTCATTTTCATGTTGTGAAGAAGAAAAATAGACTAAAACACAAGAATGAAAGAGTACGAGGGGGCTGAAAATGTTGATAAATATAAATTTCTATTCGGTTTTACTCAATTTTGTGTTTTTTTTTGTTAAGAAAAATATAATGAAACCCCCCTACGATAAATTTCTGGATCCGCCACTGCATGCAAGTCAGACTCAAATGTTAGTCTTTTGCAAGATGTACATACTACTAAGTTCCTGAAAAAATTGAAGTGTTCAGTTTTATGCAATGGAACAAGATTAATCATCACAAGATTTGGAAATCATGTTTTGGAGGCAAAGGTTCTAGTTGGTCATAATGCAAGGCATAAAGTAACAAACGAAGAATGTCACTAACACCATCAAATTCAAAGTTACCTTTTAAATTCCAACAATGTCAATTTCCTCCGATTGTTTCTTATGCAATAATTATAAATAAAAGTTAAGGCCAATTTTTATCCCATGTTAATTTATTTCTCGAAAAGGTCAATCTTTATTCATTGTCAATTTTATGTGGTTCTTTCTAGAATTACAACTCGTATATGATTGAAACTCTTAATATGTAATGACAATGATATCAATTATACGTCTACATTAAATTTTTTATATAATGAAGTATTTCAAAGTTAATAATAAAATATTAGTCCTTTGTTAAATAATTTATGTTAAAATTGATATTCACATGGTGTGTATGTGTCTTGCCCTATTATGTAAAAGTAAATCTTACCATATTTACTCTTTTGTATGAACAAATTATTAATCTTTTGTGGATGTTTTTTGTGATATACTAATTTATTTTGTACATCAAATTATGTTTTTAACGTCTACTAATACTAGTACTACCAAGTAATTTAATAATAATATAGTTAAAATAAACAAAACTTTAAAATATAATTATAAATATATTTGTTGATAAATAAATAAAACTAAATGGAAGTGGGGAGTGAGGGGTCCACCCACCACCACTGACTGCACAGTTGAAACCTATCATCATAGTATGTCCAAAATTCATCAACAAACTCTTTCGTCCCCACTCTCTCTCTCTCTCCCCTCCTTCCTCGGCGTGACTCTCACTTCGTTGAAATGGAAAAATATTAAATTTTCTCCAATTCAAACTTTCATCCAACATTGACTTGACTGTCCACTGCTGGTCCCTACATTCTCACTCATACTCATCATTCTTCTCTTCTCTTCTCTTCTCTTATACATACACACACATACACATACACATCTTTTACCATTTTCACTTTTCCATTCCTCCACCACTATCTCTCTCTCTGCTATGGCTCTTTCTTCTTTGCTCTCTTTCTTCCTTCCCATTCTCCTCTCCTTCTCTTCCGCGCTCTCCACCAACTCTGAAGGTACTAATCCAACCCTTCCCTCAGTTTTTAACTTGATTGAATTTTCAGTTTAGCGGAGTTCTCTGTTCTTGACTCGTTATACGAAGTTTTATAAAGTCGTTGCTTTTTTGTGAATTCAGGGAACGCACTGCATGCTTTGAGAAGCAGACTTTCAGACCCCACAAATGTTCTACAGAGTTGGGATCCGACTCTTGTGAATCCTTGTACTTGGTTTCATGTCACCTGTGATTCTAACAACCACGTTGTTCGTTTGTAAGTTCTTGATAATTCCCCCTTTCTCTCTCTCTAGCCCCCTGCTTCAATTTGTGTTATTCAAGCTCGACCCTTTCTGATGAATTATGGTTGTAGGGACTTGGGAAATTCTAACATTTCTGGGAGTTTAGGCCCGGAGCTAGGTGAACTCAAACATCTGCAGTATTTGTAATACCCTAAACCCTATGATTTTATTTGCTAATTTCATTGATTTTGTCGATTTTCTTGATATTTTTTTATGAAGAAAGTATGATATTTTAAGAATTACCCTAATTTTAACTAGCCTAATTATAAATTCATCACAGCATGATTAGTTGTTCTTGTGTCTTGATGGTTACTACTTGTGATGATAGAGAGAGAGAGAAAAATATTGCTTTTGATTGCAGGGAGCTTTACAGAAATAACATAGTAGGAAAAATCCCCAAGGAGTTGGGCAATCTGGGCAAACTCATTAGCATGGATCTGTATGGAAACAAATTCAATGGGAAGATACCCAAGACTTTTGCCAACTTGAAGTCTCTTCGATTTTTGTGAGTATCGTTCTCGAGCTTGAGCTTCTTGTGCACTCCGATTATCAACTACTTGAACTCGTGTTATCGTGCAGACGGTTGAATGATAACAAGTTAACCGGATCAATACCAAGGGAGCTCACCACTCTGTCGGATCTCAAAGTTTTGTGAGTGAATCTTTTCGGGTTTTCATGTCGGATGTTTGTGTTGTCTTATGTTTTGTTGTTGAATGGCTGCAGTGATGTCTCTAATAATGATCTTTGTGGAACAATACCAGTTGATGGCCCCTTTGGAACTTTTCCAATGGAAAGGTACTACTTAACTTGCCCTTTCTTTGAAATGAATGAGCCTTTAATTCTTGTCATATTCTTGATATAGTGTTAATCAAAGTGTCTATCATGACTAACCTATGGAAGTTGAATATTTTGTTGCAAACTATATACATTTGGTTATTGAATTATGTGTGTGTATATCTACATTTGAAGTTGGAATATTTGTAGATGGATTAATCAAGATTTTAATATGTGGTGCAGTTTTGCTAACAACAGACGACTGAATGGACCTGAGTTGAAAGGGTTGGTGCCTTATGACTTTGGATGCTGAAGATGGTCTAATATATTTCTTGAATATTATATTATATATATACATAATATATATACGAGATGAATTATGTTTTCATACATGTATTGCTTATTGATACAGAAACATAAACTCTGTTACAGTTTATGTATTATCAATGCAACAGAGATAGCCTCAGAGAATTTTCTTACTCTATAAAATTGACTGAAACTATCTTTTCATAGCTCAATGCTAGTTGTTGCTTTACTCAAGGAAATGGAAAACCACCCTCTCCGACCAAGCTCTACCGGTTTTCCCATTTCGAACACCGGTCCAGGGGCATCATCGTCATTTCAAGAATATTGTACAATTTTATGTGGAGAAGATGATGGGGCAGAAATCTAGACAGAGGAAGGATTTGTAGGAGTAGAGACAAGGAGTTAGTTTTCTGTTGTGTTCAGGTGAAAGTTGCCCAGAGATTCTTTGATTACCAGTTTCTGTCTGAAAATAATCTAAAAATCAAGAATTTGGGAAACAACCACAAGTGAAATGACAAGGGAAGAGAAGGCTTCATTGGAAAAATATATTTACAAGGAAAAATTATATAAAATCTAATTAACAATATGTGTAAGATATATAATCTTCCCCTTCCTACCAAAGCTGTTAACACTCAACATCTATTTGTATATGAAGAAAGCCAAGTACCTTAGCCTCTGACTTATTTTTTCTCTCACTTTCAAAACTGGATTTTCATTTGAACTCACTCAGCCTCTGAATCCTGCACTTTACTCCGACGAGGCATAATGGCTGATCCTCTCTAGTTGGATCGCCCAATCGGCGCCGAGTAAACGAGGGTTCGATTCCATGGCTACCCGAAAATCCAGCATGCTCACTGACTTGTTAGATTGTGTCCCAAGATTGTGAGGATCTGTACACTTGGATGAGGCAACAGACACACATGGCTTGATTATTCTCTTTAAAAATACATCCAAGCTCTTATTTATCATGTCTGCACATTCCAACGAGATCCCGACTCCCTCCGCGACCAGCTTCTTCTGCAAACGGCTTCTTATCTTATAGATATTGTATCTGTAAATATTTGTGTGAATTTTTATATCCATTGATTCTAATGTAGGGTTACAAAGCATATATATACATCTACAACTAACCTACCCGACTAACTAGGGAAGAAAATACATGCATGGTAAAACCCTAAAAATAAGGAACTAAAATATTTACACAGAAGGAAACAAATATATGCACGACAAGACTTGATACGCATGAATCTTCAGCAAATCTCAACACTCCCCCTCAAGTTGGCGAGTGCAGATTTTCAACTCCCAACTTGATAGTTAGGAAACGCAGTTGGTCTCCTCCCAACGGCTTTGTAAGAATGTCTGCAACTTGTTCTGAGGTTCCTACTGCACATGGCTCTATTTCACCCGATTCCACCCTTTCACGAACAAAGTAACAATCCATTTCCACGTGCTTGGTTCGTTCATGAAATACTGGATTTCTGGCTATGTGACGAGCAGCCTGGTTGTCACAAAACAGTCGAGTGTGTTTACACTGTTTCTCTCCTAATTCATGCAGCAACCATCTTAACCAAATTATCTCACTTACTGCTCCGGCCATGGCCCTATATTCCGCCTCTGCCGACGACCTTGACACAACAGCTTGCTTTTTTGTACGCCATGATATTGGAGCTCCCCCTATTTTAATGACCTGACCACTCCGCGATCTTCGAGTCATAGGGCATCCTCCCCAATCGGAATCACAAAAACCTTCAAGTACCAACTCACCTTCAGTTGGTAACAAGATTCCTTGCCGACTGTTCCTTTCACATATCGTACCACTCTCAATGCTGCATCATAATGTGTCTATTTTGGCCTTGACAGAAATTGACTAAGAATATTAGTTGCATACTGAATGTCAGGCCTAGTGACCGTAAGGTAAAGCAGTCGCCCAATCAGCCTTCGATATTGGTGTGTTCATCCACTTCCGGCTCTTAATCACATTGGTCAAAACGAGCATTTTGCTCCATGGGTGTGGAGCTGGGTCTGCAACCCTCCATGCCACAGTCCTTAAGAATGTCAAGAGCATATTTCCTTTGCGTAAGAACCATTCCACGTCTTGCCCTTGCGGCTTCTATTCCCAGGAAGTACTTTAAGGGGCCAAGGTCCTTGATGCTAAATTCTTTATCAAGAAACTCCTTCACTTGCTTAATCTTCGCAGCATCGTTTCCAATCAATAAGACATCATCAACGTAAATCAGTGCAGCCACAAAGATCCCTTTATCCTTGAAAATGAACAACGAGTGGTCTGCTTGAGATTGCTTGAAACCTATGCTCGTGAGTGCGCCCGTAAACTTATGATACCAATTGCGTGAGGCCTGTTTCAAACCATACAAGTACTTCCTCAATTTACAGACCCGTGTCTCTCCTTTTTTCGCATAGCCCTGAGGTATATGCATATATACGTCTTCATGTAGGTATCCATGCAAGAAGGCGTTGTTAACATCTAATTGATGTATGATCCAATTTCTTTTCACTCCGACCGCAAGCAAGCACCGCATAGTTACCAACTTTGCCACGGGAGCGAAAGTTTCATTGAAGTCGATGCCCAGAATTTGCGTGAAGCCTTTGGCCACGAGCCATGCCTTATATCTCTCCACTTCCCCGGTCGGCTTGTACTTGATCTTGTAAACCCATTTTGAGTCTATGGCCTTCTTCCCAATGGGTAATTCAACCAGCTCCCAAGTTTTGTTTGCTTCTAATGCTTCAATTTCCTTTTGCATTGCTTTTCTCCACTCTTCTGACTTCACGGCTTGAGCAAAGAATTTAGGCTCGCTCTTTGCATCAACTACAGCTAGGAAGCATTTGTGTGCCATAGAAAATTTATCATAAGATACAAAGTTAGTTAAGGGATGTACAGTCGAAGATTCTGCATTGGAGACGGGTCGTGAATGGTCTATGGAGTCAGGTAAGTCAATCTCGTAATCCATCAAGTGAGTTGGCTGCCGCCTGACTCTCTCACTTTGACGAAGAGTGATCTGTTGGCTCTCATTGGTATTAACCACAACGTTTTCATCCTCAACAACCACTTCTTCAATACTGGTGCTGTCATGGCTTGTCTCGCCACCATTTTCAAGTGTTTCGTCCCTAGCAAAAGTGGAAGGATCTGCCTTGTCTTTCTCTATTACATCATTCTTCGCATAAGGAAAAACATCCTAAAAAAACTTCACATCCCGTGAGCTGAACATCTTGCGGTTCTTTACATCATACATTTTGTATCCCTTTTGTCCATAGGGATACCCCATAAACACGCAAGCTCTCCCCCTTTCGGCGAACTTGTCTCCTGTTGTCCCAGTATCCTTTGCATAAGGTAAGCATCTAAAAGTCCTCAAGTGATTGTATGTAGGCTCCTTTTTAAACAAGATTTCATAGGGTGTTCGATTTCCAAGTATCTTGGATGGGAGCCGATTAATCAAGTAAACTGCAGTAAAGATACATTCTCCCCAAAAGATTAAAGGTAAATTCGATTGGAACCTCAGTGCTCTCGCTACTTCAAGTATGTGCCTGTGTTTCCGCTCAACTACACCGTTTTGTTGTGGTGTGTGCACACCCGAAGTCTCAAGTAGAATACCAGATTCCGTGTAGTAATCTAACATATCATGAGATTGAAATTCTCCTCCATTGTCAGCTGTAACTCATTTTACCAATTTTCCAAACTGAGTTTTTACCATATTGCAAAACATTTTAATGTATTTGCTTGCATCGAATTTGAACTTTAACAAATAGACCAAAGTTCCTCTACTAAAATCATCAAGGATGGTAAGAAAATAATGTGCACCATTAAACGTGGCAGTTTTGTATCCACCCCAAATGTCACAATGAATCAACTCAAAACAATCAACTGTTTTAATAGAACTAGTAGGAAAAGGTATTCTAGTTTCCTTAGCTTTCATGCACGGCTCACAAATCTTATTGGTGACCTCACAAATCCCTTGCAGCTTGATCCTTGATGCATGCCCCAATCTTCTATTCCATACTTCTGGATCAACGGTAGCACTGAAAACTGCACGTAAATCCAAGATCGGCTCCAAGAGATATAGACCATCACGTTGTTTACCCGTCCCAATCAGTTTCTTCGAGGCTAAGTCCTGCACAACACAACGATCATGGAAGAAGGTTAGGGCACAATTAAATTCCTTAGTGAGCTTGCTGACTGAAAGCAGGTTGCACTTAAAATATGGAACATGAAGAACGTGCTTCACACATAATCCGTTTGGGAGTCTAATGCTGCCAACCCCGGTCACAACAACCATTTCCCCATTGGGAATTTTCAGAGGAACGTTAGTATTTGCACTGCCGGAATTTTTGACAATGTTCATGTCATGTGTGATGTGCTCCGTGGCCCCGGAATCGATTATCCAGGGCATGTGTAAATTAATCTTACCAGCCACATTCACATAAAGAGGGTGCAGATCCGCTGGTGCCACTGTTGAGAAAATCCCGCAATTGAGTTAGTTGTTCCGTGGTGAAACCTTGCACGACACTCGGCTCAGTTCCTGATGTGGAGTCTACATGCGCTGCCCTATAGACAGGTTGCTGTCGTTTCATGGGTTTTCCTCCATCCTTCTTCCACGCCCGATTTCTTTTTCTTCCTTCCGGATAGCCCATAATTTCGTAGCATGTTTCGATAGTATGCCACAGTTTTTCGCAGTTTCCACATTGAGGAGGAGGGGTTTTGGCATCTTCTTTGTTCTCACACCTTTGGACTTGAAAGGCTGCAGCATCGATGGACGACTTCCTTGAACCGATGATTAATCTCTATCTCTCATCCTCCGCAATGAGATGGTACGTCGTCCCTAGACTCGGTAGAGGAGTCATGCTTAAGATTTGGCTCCTTATAGCATTGAAGGCATCATCGAGGCCCATAAGAAACTCGTAAATCCTCTCCTTCTCAACTTTTTATGTAAATAACTTGGGCATGTCACAAGTGCATTTACCGCAAGTACATTTTGGCATGATTGAAACAACATCAATCTCATCCCATATACCTTTCATCTTGGTATAATACGCCGAAACAGACATCTTCTCCTGCCGCATTAGTGTAAGATTGCGTTTCAATTCGTAGGCCTTCGCCTTCGGTGCACTTTCTTTGCCGAACCTTTCTTGTAAACCTTTCCAGATTTCTTGGGCGGTCTTGGCTTGTTTAACACTATTTCTGATTTCCTTTTCCATGGCTACTACGAGACATCCCTTTACAATTGCATTACATCTTTTCCACAATATCAAATCTGTGGAGGTGGCTTCGGGAATTGGCACAGATCCATCCACGAAGCTAAGTTTATTTTTGGCGAGGAGGCAGTTGCTTATCTCCTCCGACCAATCTCTGTAGTTCCCATCATTGAGAAGGTCTGTGACGTATACGTGGCTAGGGTTGTCTGACGACCCTATGTAGTAGGGAGACATCACGTCGTTCACAATGCCGATCTTGTCACTCTCCTTCGCCATGAATGGGTTCGATTGCAGAAGCTTTATTGAATTGTTTGCTGCTCTGGTACCATGTAAATATTTGTGTGAATTTGTATATTCATTGATTCTAACGTAGGGTTACAAAGCATATATATATACATCTACAACCAACCTACCCGACTAACTAGGGAAGAAAATACATGCATGGTAAAACCCTAAAAATAAGGAACTAAAATATTTACACAGAAGGAAACAAATATATGCACGACAAGACTTGATACGCATGAATCTTCAGCAAATCTCAACAGTATCAGGTAACTCACTCCTGTTCTCACAAGTCTCTGCACAAGAGCCATCCTTGTACCCACAATGACCAGCCATATGAGTGTCGAATGAAATGCCTAGAGGAGCAGTAATGGGAGGTCTAATGTCGAGGCTTCCAGCAAACTGTTTGACCTCTTCCCCATCTTCGACTGAAAAAGCATCAATGGGAGGTCTGCTGCAGAGGGAATGGGGCTCTGTTGCACTCTGCTATTCTTGAGTCCTTGTAACCGTTTCCTCACATGTGGTACTAGGGCTCTTACCTAATGGCCCGAGAGGGCTTGGTTGATCCCGGAACTTGCGATCTCTGCTGACAGGAGACCTACATTTGCGAGGAGACTGAGGGAAGGCATCACCATATAGAGATTGCACACAGTTTCTCTGGTAACCATTTGCGACCTTAACAATTAGATCTTCATTAAATGCCTATGCAATTTTTACAAACAAGATTCACTAAAGTTATCGCTTTACCAAATATTTCTTGATGTCTGGGCACTTTAAAGGGCCTTGTCTGAAATAAGCTGTACTTAAATCCTGCCTCACTTTTAAAATACATTCGCTTGAATCAAGTGAAAGAATGGTTTGGGGAGATTATCTTCGTATATGTCTAATGACGAATTATTTTTCATTTCTGTACTGAGTTAATAAAGTTCCCCTTGTCAACTTAAAATGTAAGACTGAACCTTAGTTACAGTCAAAAAGTTGAATTTGCATGATATTTGATATGAAGTATTTTAGTCTTTGGAATTGAATCTGCATAAATATTATCTCACAACTTCTTACTTATATTATACATACTTGTCTGATGCATCCTATTTACTATTCTGGCGCATTCCTCAGGGCATCGGAAGACAGTACATGAACTCTAGAGTTTGTTGAGAACAAAATAGCTAGAGCAACTATGTTACCGCCATGGAGAGGCAAGATCCAAGGCCACTTTTTTATTTTCCCAAGTAGTTTCTTAGTGCTCTTGGTTTCATAAGCATGTAAAATCCATGGATTTTCATGCATTAAAAGTTCATGATTTCTTTCTTCTATTGGCAAGATCCCCACTTTTTTATTATCCCAAGTAGTTTCTTAGTGCTCTTGGTTTCAAAAGCATGTAAAATATAGGGATTTCATACATAGAAAGTTCATGATTTCTTTCTTCCATTGCTGCTTATAGAAGTAACTTCTAAAAATGCTAATATGCCTGCAATCATCAATCATGTAGTTGACCTTAGGAAGTCACCATAAGCTGCACCAAATTCCTTAGTCTGGAGAGTTGAAATATTCAGTTTTGTATTACATGTCGTTTCTGAGATACTCACATATCACCATGTTGCAGGCATTCAATATTCTGCGATATGAAGTGCATCAAAGATACTTGTCCCACTATGATGCATTCAACCCAGCAGAGTATGAAGAATTTTGGTACAGAAAATAACAAAGATTTCATTGATTCTCTACTGATGATACGCGCAGCTATACATGTATATATATACATGAGAAAAACCCTAATGAAAGATATGAAAAGATAGAAACAAATATATGCTATATCTATTCTATACAAATCTGCGCAAAATCTTCAATTTCCTTCTTAACCAAGATTCGTCCATATCTCTTAATATCTCGTCGTGTATCTTCACACTCCCCCTCAAGTTGGGAGGTGAAGATTTCAAATCCTAACTTGCCCATCAAATATCTGAGCTGATCTGCACCAAGTGACTTCGTGAAGATATCTGCCACTTGCTCTGTAGTTGATATCTCGCACGACTCAATGTCTCCTGACTCAACTCTTTCACGAACGAAATAGCAGTCCATTTCAACGGGCTTGGTTCGTTCATGAAAAATTGGATTCTTCGCCATATGTTGCGCCGCTTGATTATCACAGTAAAGACGAGTAGGTGCCCGCTGTTGTGCATCCAGATCCTTCAACAACCAATGAAGCCAAATAATCTCACTTACCGCACTTGCCATAACACGGTACTCTGCCTCTGCAGAAGACCGTAAAACTACTCCTTGTTTTTTGGTGCCCCATGAAATTTGCGCCCCTCATAACTTCATAACATACCCCCCACGAGAGCGTCTTGTTATAGTACAACTTCCCCAATCTGAGTCACAGTAAGCATCCAGTACAAGCTCGCCGCTGGTGGGTAGAAGAATTCCTTGCCCTACTGTTCCCTTGATATATCGCAGTACACGCAAAGCCGTATCAAGGTGCGTCTATTTCGGTGAGGATAGAAATTGGCTCAGTATGTTGATATTATATTGCATATCAGGTCTTGTTATTGTAAGATAAAGAAGCCGTCCAACAAGACGCCTATATAGATGCTCATCAACTGTAGGACTATCTTTACTCTCGTCCAATCGCAGCTGCTACTCCATCGGCATTGCGCTTGGCTTACACCTATCCATGCCTGCGTCCATCAATATATCTGAGGCATACTTTC
This sequence comes from Plectranthus barbatus, assembly GCA_026898455.1. Lineage (NCBI taxonomy): Eukaryota > Viridiplantae > Streptophyta > Magnoliopsida > Lamiales > Lamiaceae > Plectranthus > Plectranthus barbatus. Next base: position 75,398 of record JAPKLW010001145.1, on the reverse strand, counting down.
GCTGAGACAACACCACACCACTTGTCGACCGAGCAACTTCAATGCCCAAGAAATATTTCAACGTGCCAAGGTCTTTTATGCTGAATTCTTTGTGCAGAAAATCCTTAACTTGTTGAATTTTGATGCCATCATTTCCTTTCAACATAACATCATCCACATATATCAATGATGCAACAAAATTTTCTCCTTGCTTATAGACAAAGAGCAAGTGATCTGCGCGAGATTGTCTGAAACCGATGTTAGTTAGTGCGCTAGTGAATCTTTGATACCAACTTCTTGATGCTTGCAACCATAGAGGGATTTTTGTAATTTGCATACTCGAGTCTCCCCCTTAACTACGAATCCCTGCGACACCTTCATGTTGTCATCTTCCAGTAATTCTCCATGCAGAAAAGCATTGTTCACGTCGAGTTGGTGAATGATCTAGCCTTTCTTCACTCCAATTGTTATCAAACACCTCATTGTGACAAGTTTGGCAACAGGCGCAAACGTCTCATGGAAGTCGATGCTGGGAATTTGTGAAAAACCTCTAGCAACTAGATGAGCTTTATATCTCTCCACTTCACCTGTGGGTTTATTTTAGGAACTGAGTTTCAGTTCACCTCTTAATTTGATGTTTTGATATGTCAAAACTTACTTTAGTACTAAGTTTCTAGAGTTTTTGAATGTAATCCTTGTATATGATTGTTCGAGTTGTAATAGACTAAGAACTTAGATACTGAATATCGAGCGAAGAAATCAGAAATTGAGTTTCTGATGAAGACTTTCAAGAAGATAGAGCTCGAGATATCCAGAATCAAGTTTCCATGTTTAAAGAGAAGATCTAGATAAACTTGAAGATCTGAAGACATGCGTTCTTGCTTAAAACTTAGTAATGCCAGAAATTGAGTTTCACTAAGTTTGGCAGAAGCCTATACTGACTTTGGAATGTCAGTATAGAGGTCCAATAGCACGAGAAACACAAATGTTTGAAGTCAGACTTAAAGACATTTCAATACTAAGTCAAAAATTCAGTATGAGGATGTCTCATACTTGGATTCCTCGGACTGAAACTTAGTCTGACAAGAGCAGGTGGAAAGTACACTGCCAAAATCATAAAACATGAGGCAGAACAGAGCAGTGCATACAAAAGTATGGGCGATGATTGGATGACCCAATCTCTATCTCTAATGACATGATTTATATGTCTAACGGGTTGAAATTCAAATTGTCCCCTTGAAGACTATAAATAGGTCGACACTTCAACCTAAAAAGGTAACGAACTTTCAAGAAAATATACGCTGAAGCTCTATCAAATTTCCAACTCAAAAGTTCTGTGATAATCCGTGTACTTTATACACGTGACTTGAGTTTCTAGCTCAAGTTATTACTTCTGTGCTACTATTTTAAACACACGAGGCTAAAGCTTAAAGCTGAAGCTGTTTCTTGGTGAGTATAACTTACCAAAGTTATATTCATAGCAGTCAATGTCCTACTCTGGGATATTGAGTTTTGGGAAAAACAAGAAAACATCCAACCGACCAGGAAGAAGGCTGCGGGGTGCATCATCACTTCGACCTGAAGACTAAGTCAGCTTACAAGGAGTTTCTAGACGAGTAACGACAACTAGGAGTGGAAATAGACTAAGCTGCCCGACAGGGGCCTATGGACTGGCCTACTTCGAGCCTGGCCCAACCTGACCTATTTATCAAAAAGGCTAGGCTTAAGCTTTTCAAAAAGCCTATTTATCTAAATAGGCTCAGGCCTCATAAAAAGCTTATAAAGCCCAACAGGCCAGCCTGTTTAAGAAATAATTATATATTATATAATAAATTTATTTAATTCATATATTTATAAATTAAAATATACATACTAATTTCTAACCCTAAATTTTAAGAGCTTCTATACCATGTTGGTTACAAGATCTGTGGAGAAGAACTGAAAACACTGCAAATAATTATGTCTAGTACATCAGGTTTTTACAACTATATCTGCAGGTACTGCTAGTACGAGAACAATTGAAAAATAATGAAATTAAATAAATAAACAAAAAATATAAAGGATTTAAATCCCAACCGAGTCGAGGAAGCCCTCTTCCCTCAAGACATATACGCCGACGTAGTGCTCGTCTAACGGCGGTTTGTCCCCAAAGGTAAAATGGCTTCGTCCTTTACGAGACAGCACCGCAAATCGCAAAGGCTCCGGCGAACTGAATAAGAGGCGAAACTGAGTTGCAGAAGAACAACAAAAAAGATGCAGCAATATGAGGGAAAAGTTGCAGTATCTCTGGCTACGTGAGTAGTCTGATGGTTGGGGAACCGGGGGGAAGGAGACAACACAATGCATGTCTATTTATAGACATGTCCACCCAAGGGGAGCCTATCTCAGCCATCAAGGCTGGACCGTTACAAGGCATGAGACATGGGTAACCGACGCCATCAATGGAGGCGTTACAAGTTTTGAATGCATTTTTACCATGTGCAAAATGCGTTCAACATTCATGTGTAATTCCCCATGTGCAAAATGTGGTGTAATTGTCCACATTCAAATTGCAACACATGTTTATTACACACCTCAAAACATAGATTAATTACTTTAATCTATCAATGTGGGATACACTTCATTTATTACATGTTCACTTCATGTAATAATCCCACCAACCCATGTCACTTTGTGGTCTCATTTCTCACTCACCGGAATTCAGATTTGAGAAAACAAATATACCACAATCATCTACTCTTCGCGTAGATTATATTGGTAATATTTAATTACGATGAAATTAAATATTTCACATCGGGAATTTGCCATAAAGTACCCGAATTACCAATAATCCCCCCCATGAGTGGAAATGCCGAAATGCATGATGCATAGCCAACTCAGTTTTGAGAACTGTTAATGCACTTGAACCGGTAGCTTATGGCTTTGAACCGTTCATCTTCAATGTCATCGGGCACACCGGCGGCTTAGTGGTAAGAATACCTTGAACTAATCCTCCATCGTGTGTACCGAGACAACAACATTGAAACATTAACATTTCAACCTCTATTCGTTCTCACGTTTGGTTCCGTTACAGGCCATGGACACCCCCTTTGGTTTCATAAGTGTTCATTTGAAGCGGCCCCCAGTTCCACTTATATAGGTGACCTCCTATTCCGAGCATTCCTGCCTAGCTCAACCATCATGAGGTTTTCAGGAGTCATTAAAAGTCACTTTGGACTTAACCTATACCACATGCAGGTTCATAACACCTCACTTGCTATTTTTAGGAAAGGGTAGATAAGTCATTTTCCAAGGCATCGCCACTAGAAAAGACATTATCTAGTCGGTGTTATCACTCGAACTTGTGTAGCTTGGTTGTCCCATTGAACCTAGTTCTTGGGATCTCCAATCATCTAGGTTGGGTATCCACTACACTCATTCATAATGTGGATTTCAATCCCATTCCCTCTAGCAATTTACATATTTGATCTCGGTTTAACCCTTTGGTTAGCGGATCCGCAAGGTTATCAATTGATTTAACATAATCAATAGATATCACACCATTTGAGATCAAGTGTCTAACGGTATTATGTCGATGATGTATATGTCTCGACTTACCGTTGTACATATTATTCTGTGCACGACCAATAGCCGCTTGGCTATCACAATGAATCATCACTGACGGCACAAGCTTGTTCCAACACAGAACATCCTCTAGAAAGTGTCAAAGCCACTCCGCTTCTTCACCTGCTTTATCTAGAGCAATAAACTCCGATTCCATCGTGGAACGAGCTATACAAGTTTGCTTCGTGGACTTCCACTACACTGCCCTCCCACCGATCGTAAACACGTGTCCACTTGTGGAGTGGGAGTCATTTGAATCAGAGATCCAATTTGCATCACTGTACCCTTCAAGTACAGGTGGAAAACTTGTATAATGCAAACCCAAGTTAAGAGTATACTTTAAGTATCTCAAAACTCTTACAAAAGCCTTTCAGTGATCATTACTGGGACTGCTCGTGTATCTGCTCAATTTGTTCATCGCATATGCAAGATTCGGTCTAGTACAGTTAGTCAAGTACATTAGACTACCAATGACCCTTACATATTCCTCTTGACCCACAGGGTCACCTTTGTTCTTAACAAAGTGAACATTGAGCACTAATGGTGTTTTGGCTGGTGAACTATCATAGGCATCGAATTTCCTTAGCACCTTGTCAACATAGTGAGATTGTGATAGGACAATTCCATTAGGTTGCCTTATGATTTTGATTCCAAGAATCGCATCAGCCACACCCATATCTTTCATGTCGAAGTTCTTCTTCAACATTCGTTTGGTATCAACAATCACTAGTTGATTCCTACCCATGATCAACATGTCGTCTACATAGAGGCAGACAATCACAAAATTGTCAAACGTGCCTTTGTAGTACACACATTTGTCACATTCATTATACTTGAATCCATTTGACAACATCGCATTGTCAAATCGAACATGCCACTGCTTGGGTGCTTGTTTAAGACCGTATAAGGATCTAACCAATTTGCATACCTTTCTCTCATGTCCGGGTACTACAAATCCTTCGGGTTGATCCATATAGATTTCTTCTTCTTGCTCTCCATTTAAGAAGGCCGTCTTCACATCCATTTGGTGTATTTCAAGATTGTGCAAAGCAGCAATCGCTATAAGCACCCTAATGGACGTGATCCTAGTCACAGGTGAATAGGTATCGAAGAAATCATCTCCCTCTCTTTGTTTAAAGCCTTTCGCCACAAGGCGAGCTTTATACTTATCAACCGAACCATCGGCTTTATACTTTCTTTTAAGGATCCACTTGCATCCTAAGGGCTAACAACCTTTTGGGAGATCGGCCAAAATCCAAGTATGATTTTGCATAATCGACTCAATCTCACTATTAATGGCTTCTTGCCATAGTGAGACATAGGGTCTAGCTAAGGCTTCTTTAATGGTTCGAGGCTCATCATCTAACATATAGGTGATGAAGTCTGGACCGAAACTTTTAGCCACTCTAGCCCTTTGACTACGTCGCAGTTCTTCCTCTATAGGAGTAGAACTAGTAGCCTCTTCATATGTCCTCTTTCAAGACATAGACGGTACATCTTCCTTAACTTTACAAGGATAGATGTGCTCAAAGAATATGGCATTCCTTGACTCTATAGTGGTGCCTTTGGTCACATTCGGATAATCTGACTTGTGCACCAAAATCAGTAGGCAACACTATTCAAAGCATACCCTATAAAGATGCAATCGATTGTTTAGGTCCAATTGCAACTTGTTTGGGTAAAGGTACTTCGACCTTTGCTAAACAACCCCACACCTTTAGATACTTGTAGGAAGGTTTTCGTCATTTCCACAACTCATAAGGTGTCTCCTCTTTCCCTTTAAAAAGGTATTTTATTCGAATCATCTTGATCCGACTACACAATTGATTTTCAGCCTCTTCTTTATAACTTTTAAAAGGCATCAATTGCTTCATCTTTACTTTTCAACAAGTAGAGATAACAATATCTGGTGCAACCATAAGAGTAATAAAATACTCTTTCCCACCTCTAGTTTGCACCATTTCGAAATCACACAAATCTGTGTGTATCAACTCTAGAGGTTTAGTGCTCCTCTCGACTGAATTAAAACGGCATTCTTGTCATTTTCGCCTCAAACACAAACTTCACATTTAGTTTGTATAAATTCAGCCACCTTTAGTAAATTTATATTTACTACACTCTTTAGTGCATTAAGATTTACATGTCCCAATCTTACATGCCACAAAAGAAGAGCACTCAATCAAATAAGAAGAAATAAATTCAATCTTTATTGATTTTCTTTCCGGCTAGGCGCCGTGCCATTACATTCAAACTTGAGACAACCTCTACCTAGACACACAAGTCATCATCCCAATCACTATCGGGTTCAACATTGTTGGCATCCATATTTGCTTTGTCTTTATACTTAGGCTTTTTGCATTGATTCGCCATATACCCACTTTTGCCACAATTGTAGCAAACACCCTTGAACTTAGGTTCTTGGATCACAATCCCCTTGTTGAACGAGTTGGGTCTTTTCTTTTTATTTGATGGACCAACACGTTCCGTCAAATTAGCCTTGGCATCCATAGCACTCGGCTTAGGATCCACCTTTCGATTGGCTTTAGCATCCTATTCAATCAAGAATTTAGGATTACCATTCTTATTGTCCTCTTCAATTTGAAGTTTGACAATAACACCCTCAAGAGTCAAACATATGCTTAATGCAAAAGTTAGCTCTTGAAATCCTACCACGAAGGATTCAATCATCACCACAATGGTGAACTCATCCGGTAAGACCATCCCTTCGATATAAACACAATGCATAATACACTTGTTTCATGACCGACCGAGAGTCTACCATTTAGTACTCTAGGTACATGACCACGACATACATTTTTGTGCCAACACTTTTTTCCCTCTCTTTCATAGTGTTTGGAGTTACATTACAATAGATCATTCACTATGAATCTACCAAAGTATCAAAATAAAAAATTCGGACAACATGGAGGAAAATAAAAACAAAATAATTACAACATCTCTTCCTCCAATATCCACCTTCTCCATTCATCGTTTTAAACTTTGGGGTGAAGATGGACTCATCATTCCACAAGTTCCCACAATTGCACGATTGCAAGAGACATTGGAAGAACACACACAAGCCCCAAATTCAATCTTAAACATGAGTGGAGCACTTGTTGCCCCTTCAATTCCACAATATTGACATCATCCTACACAAGAACATGTCAAAAATAAATATTTTTTCCAGAAATATACAAAGAGCAACAATCAACGTTAGATTAAATATCAAAACAATCATTCGATTGTTGGAGGGTTCAATCATTCGGCTTGGGCATTCAGAGAGAGCTTAGGACCATTGTTGGAGTTGCTTCATCCACCACCATTGAGAGTATGATCAGCCATCCTTGATCTTGAGAAGTAGTAGAATTTGTCTTGCGATTGTTGGTTACAAGATCTGTGGAGAAGAACTGAAAACACTGCAAATAATTATGTCTAGTACAACAGGTTTTTACAACTATATCTGCAGGTACTGCTAGTACAAGAACAATTGAAAAATAATGAAATTAAATAAATAAACAAAAAATATAAAGGATTTAAATCCCAGCCGAGTCGAGGAAGCCCTCTTCCCGCAAGACAAATACGCCGACGTAGTGCTCGTCTAACGGCGGTTTGTCCCCAAAGGTAAAACGACTTCGTCCTTTACGAGGCAGCACCACAAATCGCAAAGGCTCCGGCGAACTGAATAAGAGGCGAAACTGAGTTGCAGAAGAACAACAAAAAAGATGCAGCAATATGAGGGAAAAGTTGCAGTATCTCTGGCTACGTGAGTTGTCTGATGGTTGGGGAACCGGGGGGAAGGAGACAACACAATGCATGTCTATTTATAGACATGTCCACCCAAGGGGAGCCTATCTCAGCCATCAAGGCTGGACCGTTACAAGGCATGAGACATGGGTAACCGACGCCATCAATGGAGCCGTTGCAAGTTTTGAATGCATTTTTACCATGTGCAAAATGCGTTCAACATTCATGTGTAATTCCCCATGTGCAAAATGTGGTGTAATTGTCCACATTCAAATTGCAACACATGTTTATTACACACCTCAAAACATAGATTAATTACTTTAATCTATCAATGTGGGATACACTTCATTTATTATATGTTCACTTCATGTAATAATTCCACCAACCCATGTCACTTTGTGGTCTCATTTCTCACTCACCGGAATTCGGATTTGAGAAAACAAATATACCACAATCATCTACTCTTCGCGTAGATTATGTTGGTAATATTTAATTACGATGAAATTAAATATTTCACATCGGGAATTTACCATAAAGTACCCGAATTACCAACATACCATTCCTGCCGCCGCCAGCTTCTACATTCTTTCATCACTGAACTAATCTCATTTATATCTTGCACACTCATTTCGTGAACTATTTTTAAAAGCAACACAGAAGCTTAGCGTTACCTTCAACAAAATCTTCCCAGGTAATTTACAAAACTCATTTTTCTCAAATATCTTGACATAAATTTCTCAATTATGTATTTGGTCGTATTTTTTTTGCGTTTTGATCGATGACCTACTTTCTTCACTCTGCATTATTTATTTTTCAAGTATTCTATTGCTGCTGTCCTTCGAATCTTGTCAGGTATTTTACAAATTCCACTTGGTTTTCTGTTTTTGTATTCTTCTTAGATTTCTTGTCAAGTTGATAAAATTTTTAAACAAAAATTGAATGGAAATTTTATTGACCGAAGTTTAAATATTTAAATTGTTCGATTATATGTTTATACTTCCACCATAGTTGACACTCAAATTCTTATTAAAATTTAAAATATTTAATATATATGAGTGATTATACTAAAACATCTATATATTAAAAGAAGGAAAAATGAAAGATAAAGAAGACAAACAGCATGCTGCTTTTCCCAGAATTGACTTATATTTAATTTTCAATTTTTCGACAACTCATTTGATTTTGTAATGCATATCTAATAGTAGGGACTCAAATGTTATTCTTTGATACAATTTGGGCTGTGGATGATTGAAGAAGATTATAATTTCAATTACTAGTTTAAATAAGTTTAATATGAATTTTAAAATTATATGATATTTATCTAATGCATATATGTTATTTTTTTGAAGGTGGTTGAACAACAAGACAAGAAGGGATCACTTGAAGACTGCTATTTTATAATTGATTGTATTTATTTAGATTGGACAATTATATTTTATTATGATTGACATTTATTGTGTTATTTGTACTCTAATTTAGTTTTCTATGAATTTAAATTTTTTAGTTTGTTGGTGAGTGATTTGCATAACTAAAATTTTCGTTTCCAGTTTATTCTTGTTTAGGAATCCGTGTGAAAAAATAATATTATATATTTTATAATCATATATTATTTAATTAAAAAAATAAAAATTAATATTAAGTAGGCTTAAATAGGCTTTGAAAGGCTGAAAGCCCAACCTATTTAATTAAAGAGGCCAGACTTGAGCCCATATAGAGGCCTATCATAGATAATAGGTCAGGCTCAGACCTATGAGATTTAATGCAGGCCCAAGCCTTCCGAGCCAAAGTCTGGCATGGTTTGACCTATTTTCACCCCTAACGACAGCAGACCGAAGGGCGGAGGCTGTGGGGTGCGTCCTCTCTTTTCCTTGCACTTGTTTATTTGTTAAGCTCAGGTATACAAAGATGGCTCACACTACAAAGCTTCTAAAGTATTTCCTAAAGATTTACAACATATGGAAGAAAAGGTCCTTGATTTTGCTGAAGAATGTTCATCTAGAAATGGCGGATGTCTTAGCCAACGGACCAATCAAAATTACGAAGGTCAATACTCAGCTTGGAGGAGGTAATGAACCAGAAATCATAGAGAAACCCTACGTTGAGTAGGCTTGTGCAAACGGTCGGTTCGGCCAAAAACTGACCGCCTGTCCACCAACCAAAAACCAACCGACCGGCCACCCTAACCGACCGATCAACCGACCGTAGCCTCTCAGAACCGAACCGCCCACCGAACCGAGATTGGCGGTCGGTTTTGGTCGGTTGATATTAAACCGAAAATTTAAAAAAAAACTGGGCAGCTCCAACAAAACAATTAAATATCGAATCCTAAAATTAAATGACATTCATACTCAAGTCTCAATCCTAAAATATAACAATTAACAACTACTAAAATAAGTTTCAAATCCCAAGTTCCCAACATCATAACAATTAAACAAAGTATTTCAAAAATAAAGTTTCTAACAAATGTTCAACATCAAATTAGCAAATTCGAAAATTTCAATCTTCATTCTTGATTCTTGATCTTCTTCCACCACTTTCATTGAAGTACCTATAAAAAAGAAATATGTTATAATTAGTAAATGATATTTTCGAGACATTAACAATTAATAATAATGAAACCCAAAATTATATGTCTTCACCATCATCCATTGTAGTATCTACAAAAAAAAAAATTAATAATGAGTAAAAAATGCAAAAAAATAAACAAATTCTATAAAACAAATTCTTACTCAATTCTCCTTTCCTTTTCCTTTGTCATCACTCTCCTTCATGCCAATCATAGATATACCTAAATTGAAATATCAATAAATGATTACATATTCAAGATTAATTATATGTAATTAAAATAATGAAAATTGCACACCTTCTTCGTGCTTCTCTAGGCTAGCCAAATCTTCTTCAATGCTTGGTTCTTTTGATCTTCTCAGCCAATTTTGCACACATATAAGACCTTCTACAATTCTAGGAGTTAAAGAACTCCTAAAAGGGTCAAGTATTATCCCTCCGGTGCTAAAGGCTGATTCTGAAGAAACAGTAGATTGACATAGCCATAAGATCTCGAGCAAGTAGTGAGAGGATTGGAAATCTAAATTTATGCACATCCCACCACTTCAATACTTCAAAATCCTCATTCTCACCACTCAATGTTTCTTCGCTGAGATACACTTCCAAGTCTTTCTTAATCAAACTCTCACCACTTTGTTCTTGAAATTGCTTGAATCTATCAGCAGCATATCTACGTTTCTTCAAAGTAGGTTCTTGAGAAGAAACCAGTGTAGATGCCACACTTTGAGATTCACGAATGGTTGTATCTAATTGAGGGTTCAACACTCTATAATGCTCATACAACTCATTCAAAGCAAATTTCAAATCACACTTCAACCTTGTACCCTCATCTCCAAACTCATCTTCTAAATAGAACTCAATGAACTTATACTTATAACGAGGATCAAGAATAACCATCAAATATATAAGTTTGTTCATGTTCTTAGGATTCCCCCAGTACTTGTTGAATTTCACTTGCATCTTTTCTCCCATTTCTTTTAAATAGGGGTGAGTGAGTGCTTCAGTAGCAGTAAATGAACCCCACTCTCTCAACAAATTCCCTATTGTATCAATCTCATGAAAAAGCAAATGGGAAGTCACATGTAATGAAGCAGAAACCTTCAATGTGATATCATAGAAGACTTGTAAAACATCACTTATCTTCCTAGCAACATTCCAATCAGCAGATGTAGGCACTCCATTATCAGCATTCAAATTTATTCTAAAGTGAGGATCTTCAATATCATAGCGCTCAAATGCTTTTTCAAATTTAACTGTTGTGCTCAACATTAGATAAGTAGAGTTCCATCTAGTTGGCACATCTAGACAAAGTAAACTCTTACTATCTATGTTTTCCTCTACACAACATTCTTTAAATCTTGTATGCCTAGCAGGAGAATGCTTTACATACCTAACAACATCTCAAACTTTTTTGATAGAAGGATTAATCACTTTTAATCCTTCATTAACAATTAAGTTCACAACATGAGCTGCACATCTCATGTGTAGATGTTGACCTTTCACTACATCATACCCTCGAGATGTTAACCTCCCCTTCAAATAATCAATGCAAGTATCGTTTGCACTAGCATTATCAACCACAATTGTCAAAACCCTAGCAATTCCCCATTCCCGTAACATACCATCAATTTGTTTATCCATCTCCTCACCCCTATGACTCTCAACAGGACAAAAGTTGATAATCTTCTTTGAAAGAATTTAGTGCCCGAGTTTACTATTGACATCTAGGTGTTAAAGTTTTAAACCCTGCAGAATTCAATATGTCTGAAAGTATAAATAGAGAGTAATGTTAAACAGAATGTCAGAGAAGTCAAAGTTTGACAAATTTAGACTTTGACACGTTTAAAGTTTAACACGCAGCGGAATAATGTTAAACAGACACAAGGAATTATTTTTCGCAAGTCTAGAGTTTCTAAACTCGCGAGAGCCTCACGGCTAAAAATAGATTTCACTATGATAAAGAAGTTTACACAGCAAAAATTGAAATACTAAATATCCAAACCTCTTCTCGGTTCACTCTCTCAAAGAAACTTGAATTTACATAGAAGTAGAGACTACAACTATGAAAGGCGTACTTACAAACCCACGATTCAACCCTAAAAACTCCTCTACCGTTGGATTCACTCTCCGGAGGTAGGATCCTTCTTTGGCTTGAATATCTTCGTGAGTTGAAAGCACAAGAACAACGATCAAAAGCTGGAACGCCTTGCTTGAATAATATCTTGATGAATACTCTAAGTCGTCCAGTATCTCTTCGCACCCCAACACCCTTTTTATAGGTTTAGATGTGTGCATCTTCGTGTAGATATGATTAGCCTCGTGCTTGATAAGTATATCTGCATAAATATCTCAACAACAAATACTATAGGAAGATATGTGAAGATATGTCAAAGATATGTGAAAGATATGAATCTATCTTTAAATATTAGGGAGTATATCTATTCAAATATATCTATAAATCAAATCCTATTCGTTTCCAAATCTTTATAAAATATATATCTATCCTATAATGAACTGAATTCACAAAAATAAGTAACTACGAATAAATAAGGAATGATAAGATTAAATCAGCAGTACAGTCTAACACTACGGTGTTAAACAGTACAGTCTAACACTACGGTGTTAAACATAGCTTCAACTTTAACACCAAAAAAAGTTAAACATTGCATCTTCAATCTCCCCCTTAAGCTTATCATTCCTGTAAACATTCCAAATACAATACTTGTAATTCAGTTCTATTCAAGGTACATTCAAGGATGATGAACATCACGAGGCTTCCTTCTTTCAATGTTAAAAAGTATGCGATATGGAAGAAGAGGGCAACTATCCCAGATTTGTTCCTTCAGAAGTTGAACTATGCTCTTCCCATGCTGCGACATTGCTTCCTTCCATCATGCTTTGCTATGCTCCAGCATAATAAGACCTATGGCAATACTTGAACAATTCCTATACAAAACTCATAAATCATATAAAACACCACCAATCAAGCAGAAACACCACACCTCTACAGGTTTACCTTTATTAAACTAATTATCTCATTAAACAAGCCTAATTTAAGACACTTTTAACTAATTTAAAGCAAAAAGAATAACTCTTTACGAGAGTTATCAAAACAAGCCTAATGAGTTTAGTATTTATAGAGGAGTGAAAACATCCAAACAGGGTATTGAGCTAAAATATCAAAAATAACCAAACTGGGAAATTTTTCCTTCTTCGACCTCCGTGTCGATCGACACAGGGTGTGTCAATTGACATGGAGGCAACATGTCGATCCACCCCTATTTGGCATGCGTGTCGATCGACATGGTGTGTGTCGATCGACATGCAGCACACATGTCAAGCCTCTCTTCTGCAACTTCTTTCTATCGACATCCGACCTCCGTGTCGATCCACATGCACCATGCCGGTAGACACAGAGGTCCTGCTTCAGGATTTTGGCACATCTTCCAACTCGGCCAACTTCTCGTGTGTCAATAGAAGTAACAACTCTGTCAAACTCGGCTCTTCTGATGTTTTGCTCACTTTTAGCCTCAAATACCTAAAAAACTTAGCATGACAAGCATAACATCCTCTATAATACACTCATGCACAAAAATAACAAGAAACCTAACCTAATTGCACTAAAACAAAGGAGAAAAATATGGATAAGTGAGTACAAATATGGCAACCGACATAGGCAGGCGCAGCCTGCGGGCGGACCGGTGGGGTTCGCCTAGGGGTAGAGCTGACTGAGGGTAGAGAAGGAGTTTTAGCAAGGCACCGACTGCGAGCGAGAGGGCCGAGGGGGAGAGGGATACCGACTGAGAGAGTCTGAGAGTGAGCAGCCAGCGGGCGGTGGGGTTCGCCTAGGGGGAGAGGGCCGAGAGGCCGAGAGGAGAGGGACGAGCGAGAGGCGAATCGATTCTCAATCGATTAGGTTTAGCCTTTTAGAATTTCAATTTGATTTTAGGAAATAAGAATTAGAATTTCCTAGATATATTATAATAATATATGTATATATTTATAATTTATTATTGATTAATTTTCAGTCGGTTGGTCGGTTTTGGCGGTTTAAATATGCCAAACCGACCGCCAAACCGAAAATTGTCAGTTTTACATTTTCTAAACTGCCAACCGACCGGTGCCTCACTGAACCGCAACCGAACCGACTGAGACTTACCGGTTTGGTTGGTTTTTTGGGTAACCGATCGGTTATGCACACCCTTAATGTTGAGTGGACCAACGAAGATAAAGTCCGTGCTCAACTAGATACAAGCGTCATGGAGCTGATTCTACAATCCCTACCGAAATCACTGTTTGTCGAAGCATAGGCATATGACAATGCGAAGCAAATATGGGATTTTTTTGGCACTCTCTACCAAGAGACTGATCAAATGAAGCGAAATAAGCTTAAAAATTGCGTAGATAAGTATGAATCATTTCAAATGATTTTGGGTGAAAATGTCAAATCTATGAAAGCAAGATTTAATGCAATAGTTTGTAAGCTTAAAAACTTGGGGAGAGAGTATACTTTTGCAGATTTAAATGCGAAGATTCTCTCCAAGATGCCAAAGAAAGATTGGTTGGAGAAAGATTTGTCAAAGATGTCGACAAAGAACGTGTTCGCCCATCTTCATGCCCATGAGTGAGACATCAAATGGCAAACAGGAACGAAGCTGTCCGGAGCATCAACACACAACCCGAAGAAGATGTCGCCTTCTTTGTGAAAAAGGACTTTAAGAAGAGACCACAAAAGCCGTACCAAGCTGATATATCGAGTGGTCAAACCTCAGCATCAAAGTCTGCAACAACACCTTCCTACCTCCAGAAGAAAGAGGAAGAGAGCTAAGTTTCTGAGCTTGAAGAACAAATGCGGAAGCTGACTAAGCTTCTGGAGAAGGCCAAGGACAAGACTGAAGGTCCTTAACCAAGTGACCAAAAGTTCAGCGAAAGACCTTCGAAGGCATGCTTTTTAGTGCAACTCACCAAATCGTCTAAAGTATGAATGCCCTTTAGTTTCCAAGGAGGAAAATGAGCGTCTCAAGAGGATTTTTGAGATGAAAGCCTCCAGAGTAATCACAACGGCCATGTTGTCAAGGACAGAAGTGCCAGATATCTTAAACAACGATGATGGCTACTACACCTCCGGCGATGAAGCTGATCAAGGAAGCATTTTTGGTGTTTATGGCTAAGCTCAGAGAAGAAGCCTCAGACGAAGAAGAAGGAGAACCAGAAACTGAGTCGCATAACTTGGTAACTTTCCCAAACTCAGTTTCAATTTCTGGCGCATGCATAGAAGAGGACACTGAATCTAATTGCTCGAATTCAGATGATGTCACTCTTGAGATTTATTGAGAATATTGTACCCTTTTGATCCTATAGTTATTTGTATTGGTTTTGGTGCATCAAAGCTAGGTTATCTAGTCTCTAGCAACTTAGAAATAGGCCAAAATTGTAAAAGCCCTGTATATGATAATTCTGATTGAGTTGTAATAGAGTTAGAAAAATAACGCTGAAATTTGCTGAAGGATTCAGCAAAGTGCAAAAAGATTGCTGAAGGATTAAGCAAAATACGCAAAGGCCGCTAGCAAACATTGAAAATTCGGAATACTAGCAAACACATGAAGATTGCTGAGGACACTCAGCAAGTAACAAAGTTGCTGAAGGAATGTAGCAGACAAAATGCTGGATCTCAGCTCAGCAGACAAATAGCAAACTCAACAGAATATTCTGATAGCAACTAGCAAACATCTGAAGTGGTCGTATCAGACGATCTTCAACTTCAAGAGTTTAAGGAATCTCCTGAATCTAATGGTCGACATATCAAGAGATAAAAGGGATTTCTAGCAATAACTAAAAGATCCGTTCTGACAAGTTGACGACACAAAGAAAGAGCCAATCAATGACGAGAGACTTGAAACGTCTCTGTACACTTCATAAAAAGGAAGGAAGAGGATTGGCGGTTCGAAAACCAGTCTCTAATGGACTAAAGATTCAAATATTGATGTTTGAATCTTTGTCTATAAATAGAAGAGGATTCGCAGAGAAGAAAAGAGTTCAACAATCACGCAAAAATAAGCATACACTCTGCCAAATTCAATACCGATCAAGAAACAATCGAGACTTTGCAAAAGCTATCCATGTTCATTACGAGACCTTGGAAGCTCACTCCTAAGGTTAACTTGGAGCTCTTTTGATCTAAGAAAGAACTTAGCAGTCATCTTGATCTGCAAGATTGACTATCACGGGCAACTGCCGTAAAGTGGAGAAGTTCAAGGAAGAACTATAAAAATCCTAAATCCAACATTCAAAGAGGCTGCGAGGTGTGTCCTCACTCTGAGAATTGTTGAGAAGTTTGATATCAAGGGTGCTAAAAGGGGCGCTGTGACCAGACAAAGGTGCTGCTTACAGTTAGAGATCAAGTTCGATCTTTAGTATCAAATCTTAGTGAATTCCAGTCAGTAGACTGTAGAGTGGACGTAGAACATTTGTTTGAACCACTATAACCTTTATGTTATTATTTGTTTTTATTGCCTTACTTACTTGTTAATTAAAACCTAACACCTCAAGTGTTGGTGTATAATTTGCAATAAACCTAAGTACTTCGAGAGATTAAAAACATATTTCTAAGTACTTGTTGAGTCGAGACCTCAGCAAGATAAGTACAAGATAATTATTATTCCACTGCATTAACCATTACTCTGATCGGGGACCAACAAGTGGTATTAGAGCAGTTGGTCTTTACATACTAGCTATTTCTGAGTTGCTTAGGACCAGATCATTTCCTTGCATTTTATGGTTAAGCTCAGGTACATTCAAGGATGATGAACATCACGAGGCTTCCTTCTTTCAATGTTGAAAAGTATGCGATGTGGAAGAAGAGGGCAATTATCCCAGATTTGTTCCTTCAGAAGTTGAACTATGCTTTTCCCATGCTGCGACATTGCTTCCTTCCATCATGCATTTGCTATGCTCCAGCATAATAAGACCTATGGCAATACTTGAACAATTCCTATACAAAACTCATAAATCATATAAAACACCACCAATCAAGGAGAAACACCATACCTCTACACATTTACCTTTATTAAACTAATTATCTCATTAAACAAGCCTAATTTAAGACACATTTAACTAATTTAAAGCGAAAAGAATAACTCTTTACGAGATTTATCAAAACAAGCCTAATGAGTTTAGTATTTATAGAGGAAAGAAAACATCCAAACAGGGTATTGGGCTAAAATATCAAAAATAACCAAACTGGGAAATTTTTCCTTCTTCGGCCTCCGTGTCGATCAACACAGGGTGTGTCAATTGACATGGAGGCAACATGTCGATCCACCCCTGCTTGGCATGCGTGTCGATCAACATGGTGTGTGTCGTTCGACATGCAGCACACATGTCGAGCCTCTCTTCTGCATCTTCCTTCTATCGATATCCGACCTCTATGTCGATCCACATGCTGCTGGTCGACCCAGAGGTCTTGCTTCAGGATTTTAGCACATCTTCCAACTCGGCCGACTTCTCGTGTGTCAATCAAAGCAACAACTCTGTCAAACTCAGCTCTTCTCATGTTTTGCTCACTTTTAGCCTCAAATACCAACAAAACTTAGCATGACAAGCATAACATCCTCTATAATACACTCATGCACAAAAATAACAAGAAACCTAACCGAATTGTACTAAAATAAAGGAGAAAAACATGGATAAGTGAGTATAAATATGAGCATATCAATGGTCCAAATTTCCTGGAATAAAATGTAATTTGGATTATATCATTATTGCGGAAGAACGCAAGTTCATCTTTTCGGAACCATGTCCGCCAGTCCCCGCTGCTAATTTTACTACTGAGCAGCATCAATTTTATGATAAGTGGAACAAGTCCAATAATGTAGTCAAGTGCTACATGATGACCACTATGAACAAATTACTGCAGCTACAACATCAGAATTATGATAATGCTTGTGATATTATGGATAGTCTCACAATGACTTACGGGGAGACGGACAGAACGGTCAGATTCAATCTCATGAGGGAGATAGTAAGTATGAAAATGTGTGATGGCAGTTCAGTGAGAGAGCACGTGGTTTCCATGACTCAATTTATGGATGAACTAGCATTGCATGGTGGTGGTTTTAACGGGGAAGCCCAGGGCGATATCATACTAAACTCTCTTCCCAAGTCCTTTGAAAATTTCAGGCAGAATGTTGTGATGAACAAGAAAGAGTATACTCTTAATGAGTCGCTTAGTGACTTGATGGCAGCACAGTCTCTTATGGAGCCCGATGAAGCAATTTTGGTTTCTTTCGGTAGTCATCCTGTTTCTTCTAAATGAGCAAAGTTAAAGGGAGTGGCTAGGAGTAAACCCAAGAAAACTGCTAGTGGAAACCATTGTAGTGACCTAGTGCCAGAGCAAGGAGTGATCACCGGTGCAAAAAAGTGCGGAAAATGAGCGACTCCTATAAGAATTCCATTAGTTGAGCAGAGCACATGATTGAACCGGGCCCACTCCAGAATGAGAGAGATTTCGAGGCTATACAGGAATAGGACTGTATAGTTGAGGAGAGATTAAAGGATTTGATAGGTGCTACTCATACCAACATGGTGCATCATCTTTTCCGGCACCCATTCTAGGAAAACTCTAAAGTTAAGCGTGCTTGACCTGGGTTAAACTAAGATGGGTGTTCTCCTGGGAAGTTTCTCAGGGTGCATGCGAGTGAGGACAAAGCACGCTGGAAAGGACTTGTGTTGGTCTGTGGGATCAGCCGTCAGTCTGGAAGCCAGTCCAGGCCATTGGTGGGTAACATGGCCGACCTCGGGTGAGCTTATTTGGGGCCTGTGGCCGAGGCATTATAAATGGTATCAGAGCCGAAATTCTCCCAGTACGGTGTGGTTCGGGGACAAACCAGGCGGAAGCTGGTGTGCATGTAGTGATCCGGTGCTGGAGCAGGGAGTGATCGCCGGTGCAAAGAAGCACAAACAATGAACGGCTCCTGTAAGACTTCTATTAGTTGAGCAGAGGGTGACATGAATGAACCGGGCCCACACCAGAATGAGAGGGATTTTGAGACTATATAGGAATGGGACTGTATAGTTGAAGAGAGCTTAAAGGATTTTATAGGTGCTACTCACACCAACTTGTTGCATTATCTTTTTCGGCACCCATTCTGGGAAAACTCCAAAGTTAAGCGTGCTTGACCTGGGGTAGAACTAAGATGGGTGACCCATTGGGAAGTTTCTCAGGGTGCGTATGAGTGAGGTCAAAGCACATTAGGAAGGACTTGTGTTTGTATGTAGGGTCAGCTGTCAGTCTGGAAGCTGGTCCAGGCCATTGGTGGGTAACGTGGCTGACCTCGGGTGAGCTCGTTCGAGCACTGGGGTCGGGGCGTTACAACAATGGAGTCTTTGCTCCAAAGAAAAAGGCAGGGAAAGTTAAAAGAAAGGTCAAGTGTTACCACTGTGGCAAGATAAGACACTGGAATGCAAACTGTCTAAATGCTAACACAAATGGACTAGGTACGTCATCGTTCGCATGATTAGTATCAGTTTTCTACTCTTTTGTGAGTAATGGTTACTGTAGGGATTTTCAGGCGAACCGAACCACCAAATCCAAATAAGTCGGACCATTCATGGATATTGAGAGCAATTAAACAATTCAATAAACCTAGCATGATCCTATGAATTAAATACAGTGGATTATCGAGTTTACCTTAATTCCGTAGTCTCATATCCAATCTTTCGTGTTTGAATTCTAATCCCTCGATTCAACCACGCGAATTAATTGAATCTGCGGAAACAAAAATTAGACAAATCCAATTTCTAGATATAATTAAAAAGAAAGAGAGGAAAGGAAAAATCTGTTCTCCAGATTAGGCCTTCCGATCTGTATCTCAATGTTGTTCAATCCTGCTACTGGTGAGGATTCCACAGGACTGTGAATGTGAAAGCTGGAGTCGAATTTCTTCTCCTCCCAGACACACAGAGACGCCGCCCACTATCTCTCCAAACTAGGGTTTGACCGATTTCAATGTTCTAGGGTTTGTGAGAGAGAAGTGTCTATTTACAGACCTAGGGTTTTAACCCTAATGGGCTAATGTGCCTCTTTTCAGCATATTTAATTGGGCCAGACCTGGGACCTAATGCAAGTAATAAAGTGGGTCTGTGAATTAATTATATCTCATGTCCACAACCCAGGACACAATTAATTAATTAATATTAATTCTTTTTCACCACAGAATTAATACTGACCTACCCCTTTATTACCACGTTATGAGAACGGGCTGTATTTACTTGAGAATCCCCACATTTAAGGTTACTGGACATTCATTAATTAATCGGAGCTTTTGACAAGCTCTATCTACAATTAATTAATTTCTTATTTCCTTAGCAGTACCACTCAAACCTTATCACTCGTGCTTGAACTTAATCAGACTGCAGGACTTTAGCACGATGAATGTTATTGAGCTCCTCAGGAAATGTTCCCATCCTATTACTCGGATATGGTTACCTAGCTCCAGTCTCAGGCTGTAATACATGAACTGCTGCTACCCAAGATGTGGGTATACGAGCATGTTACTCAGGCTCTACACCATGGCATGTCAAAGCAATAGTCAACCCGTACATACCCCTGAACCTTCGTTAGGGTTTGGACTCAATCAAGATCGAGATCTTATATTCTCTGATGTCAGACAGTAGAATACATCTCACTGTGCTCCAATCAATACGCAACCGCACGTACCAGCATATCAAGAAATCAAGACAGATTACTTCTTTCCGATAATACTGCAACCTATACCGACAGACTTATCCTCGTACACTGTCTCGGCTGTGAAAATATTTATATCTCACTAGGTCAAGTGATCATACTGTCTTCTGTGATCTACAACACGCCGTATGATCGTCCCTATCGGTGAGATAAGAGGATACCATTGTTACTCGAATGTAAGTTTGTTTAACAGATAGGAAATACCATTGAATGTATACTCATCGTATTAAATGCTTTCTGTATACAAAACCCAACAATCTCCCACTTATACTCAAAGTATTACACTCGCTATTACAGAGTATACAGTGTGTCTATCTAGCCTAGCTATTACATTAACCACTGCTAGAGGTAGGCATCCACAGACCTAGTCCACGAATATGTCTTTCGTAAACCTTCTGTGGCAAGCACTTTGTGAATGGATCAGTTAGGTTGTCTCTAGTGTCAATCTTTTTGATCTGCACATCGCCCCTCAATACGATTTCTCGTATGATATGATACTTTCTCTCTATGTGTTTGCTCACCTTGTGAGTCCGTGGTTCCTTCGAGTTTGCCACTGCACCAGAGTTATCACAATGAATTGTGATGCTCTTAGGCAGACTCGGAATCACATCCAACTCTAAAAGGTAGTTCTGGAGCCATACCCCTTCTTTTGAAGCTTCGGAGGCGGCGACATATTCCGCCTCCATGGTGGAGTCAGCAATGCATTTCTGCTTTGCGCTCCTCCAAGATACAGCCCCACCTCCCAAGGTAAACACATAACCTGAGGTCGATTTCTTCTCATCCTGGTCCCCTTGGAAATCCGAATCTGTGTAACCCACAAGGCACAAATTCTCACTTTGATAAACCAGACAATAATTCCTAGTTCTTTTCAAATACTTGAGAATGTGCTTTACTGCAGTCCAATGCGCCTGTCCAGGGTTAGACTGATATATTGCTACCATGCCAACGACATAATAAATATCAGGTCTGGTACACAGCATTGCATACATTAGACTACCTGATCACTAAAAATTTAGTAATACTATAGTCTAGTGGCAAATTAAAATTATCGATCCCACGGAGATTGTAAAAGCGAACATCTCATATACTGAAACATTTGTTTTTGGTTTACTGTCCAAGTAAATAGAAATTTGAATGGGTTTGAGACTTAAAACTAATTTTGCAAGAAATTAAATTAAAGCAAAGATTTAAAAACCAAGTTTTCAGACAAGAGAAAAGATCAGATTCTAGGGCAAGTTCATGTCAAGGATAGCATGCAAGGAAAATCTATCGATCAATTAAAATATTGATTGTGGTGGAACATCACAAAAATATTACATATTCCAGGCTTTGGCAATTCATAAAGTGGATTATCAATTTCCTATATCCTTTCGGGCTCTAGAAAAATTAACAACTCCCAAAAACAACAGATTTATTCCTATGGATTAAATTCTTCTTTTCAGACACAATTAAAACCATATTATCAATTCTTAAATCCATTAATCAATTTTCACTTTTCAGTCTTTAATTAATTAATTATGAAAACCTAATCAAATGGCCAATTTGATCAGATTAAGAAAAAGCACAAGAATTGATAAACCAATTTAAAATATTGATCGAATTGATTACCTAACATGCA
>JAPKLW010001145.1:0-48145 GCA_026898455.1 Plectranthus barbatus | reverse complement strand
TCTTCATAAAATCAAAGTTGAATTGAGTCCAATCTTGAGGAATATTGATCCCAATCTTCACTCCAAGTCAAGAATAATAGAAGAACAATGAAAACTCTAAGTCTAGGTCTAAAAAGTGGTAAAAGTCCTAAATCTCGCCAAAACATAAGTATATATACTAAGTAGAAATAATCCAACATGGAAACAATTGATAAATCAAGAAATTCACCAAAACAAGCCCGTATTTCGATCGACAGACAGGTTCCACTTCGATCCGATGTGCTCGCTGTCGACTCCTTCTCTTCGGACTCCCTGTCGATCGATAAGCTCCTTGTCGATCGACAGGGAGGTAAAAATCCTCAATTTGCCAGAACCTCGACCCATCTCCATCTTGCAGTAGTGTCGGTGTCGATCGAGACAGAGAACGAGGTTGGATCGTCCAATTTCCACACTTAGCCAATTTTGCACCCCAAAACCTGCATTTTTCACCATAAAAGCCAATCCAGACATAAAACCAATGTGATGCTAAAAAATTAAAATAAACACACCATAATATCATCAAAACAACCTAAAAATCCATTGATAAGTGAACGAAATAACTCACTTATCAACTCCCCCAAACTTGAACTATTGATCGTCCTCGATCAAAACACCAAAAGAAACTCAAAATCATGCAAACAAAGATGTGCATGATGGGTTTTGTATACAAAAAACATTTATTACAATGAGTATACAACGGTTTATTTCTCCTATCTGTCAAACAAACTTACATGTATGTAACAATGATATCCTCTTATCTCACCGATAGGGACGATCATACGGCGTGTAGTAGATCGTAGAAGACAGTATGATCACTTGACCTAGTGAGACATAAACCTAATCACAGCCGAGACAGCGTATGAGGATATGACTGTCCGGATGGCTGCGGCATTGTCGAAATAAGTAGTCTGTCTTGGTTACTTGACATGCTGGTACGCAAGAGTGACGTATTGATGGACCGCAGTGAGACGTATTCGACTGTCTGACATCAGAAAATACAAGATCTCGTTCTTGATTGAGTCGAAACCCTAATGAAGGTTCAGGGGTTTGTACGGATTGACTGTTGCTTTGACTTGACATGGTGGAGAGCCTAAGTAACGTGCTCATATATCCGCATCTTGGGTGGAAATAGTTCGTGTAGTACTACCTGAGACTGGGTTTAGGTAACCATATCCGAGTAATAGGATGGGGACATTCCCTGAAGAGCTCAATGACATTCATCGTACCAAGTCCTGCAAGCTGATTAAGTTCAGGCACGAGTGATAAGGTTTGAGTGGTACTGCTCAGGAATAATAAGATATTAATTAATTGTAGATAGAGCTTGTCAGAAGCTCCGATTAATTAATGAATGTCCGGTAACCTTAAATATGGGGATTCTCATTAAATGCAGCTCGTTCTCATAACGTGGTAATAAAGGGGTAGGTCAATATTAATTCTGTGGTGAAAAAGAATTAATATTAATTTATTAATTGTGTCCTGGGTTGTGGACATGGGAATTAATTAATTTATAGGCCCACTTTATTATTTGCATTAGGTCCCAGGTCTGGCCCAAAATAAATATGCTGAATTGAGCCCAGCAGCCCATTAGGGTTAAAACCCTATGTCTATAAATATACAGCTCTCCCTCACAAGTTGTAACACAATTTAAATCAGTGAAACCCTGAGAGAGAGAGAGAGAGGGGCGGCGGCTACTCAGTGCAGAGGGGAGAATTTCGATTCTGGTTTGCACAACTACAGATCTGTGGAATCCTCACCAGTAGCAGATCTGAATAGCATTGGGATACAACCCTGAAGATCTAATATGGAGAACAGATTCCTCTTCTTCTCTTTTCTTTAATTAAATCTTGAAATTAGAATCTGTCTAATTTCTGTTTCTGCAGATTTGATTAATATCGCGTGGTTGATTCAAGTATTGGAATTCAAACACGAAAGATCGGTACAGAGACTACGTAATTAAGGTAATCTCTATTATCCACGCATTAAATTCATAGGAGCATGCTAGGGTTTGTGAATTGGTATTGTGAACAATAAATCGTAAATCGATCTGGCTTATTTGGATTTTATGATTCGGTTCACGGATAAATCCCTACAGTGCAATGCCTCACAAGATTCATCACAATCTAAGTACACTCTCATCCAAAAGATAATGCAATCAAAATCCAATTTAAATCATCAACAGTTTCGGGAAGAACCTCACAGATAGAAAGAATTTTAACAATCACTCATCACTCAAGTGTTTAGGACATGTGTTTCACTCAATTCAAAGTAATACAGTTTTCTTAACCATAAGATTTGCAAATTTCTCATCTCTCCACTGCTTAGAAAGTAAAATGACTCAGTGAATCAAAAAGGTCTTTAATTTGGTTGTAATGAGGCTTTTCTAGAAGGTAAGTCATTTTAGGCTGAGTGACTAACACACTTATGATTTTCACAACTTCTCAACTATCAATCCACACCACATCTATTTATCAACTTCCTCTTTTCTATTCTTACATTTTTTTTCAACACATGTTCACCTTGTGAACTGATTTACCACAATTATTCTCTCTTTTTTTTTTCTCTTTTTTTTTTCAAAGCACAAACAAAAATCAACTATAAACAAGGGGGTAAACTTTTTCTTCTCTTTTTTTTTTCAAGTAAACTCAAATCCATGAGCATTCAAAGTATTCAATAATCCACACAACTCATAATCAAGCTACCCTTCTCATTTTTTTTCTTTTCACAGTTTCAATTCCACAACTGACTCACCAGAACACTACTTATATCAAGAAAAGACTTTTCAGGCTTAAAGTGGCTACAAGTGGTCATGTGTAGGGTTAGTGCCTAAGATCATTTTCACCAAGTTTTACATCAATACAGTCTCGAGAGAGAAATAAGCCAAATTCTAGAATCCAACTGCAAACTTGATCACACATGAAAGAAAATTTAGGCACAAATCTCACTTGGTTATTTTGTTCTCCCCTAACAGTATCAAATTCAAACCAGATAAATCAAGCAAAATCAAGAATCAGAGAGCAACTTATCATGCAGTATTCTCCTATCATCGGCTACTCATCATGCAATCCTAATTGTCTCAATCTCAGTGTAGACCAATCATCAATCAACCAAATTCGTAGATAGGAAAGGAATAGTACAGAATCTCAAGTTACACTTAACAAATTTTGAACCTAAAACAAATACATTGGAAAGCAAGCAAATACATCGGAAATAACTAGACTAGAATAAATACAACTGAAGGGAAACAGAATACAGGGAAATAACTGAAATACACCGAAATGACTGCAATACATCAAAACAGAAATACAGAAATAATGCAAGTAAATGATAAAGGATTCCATTCCCACAAGTCATAATCCCCCCAAACTTATTCAATACGAAGAAGAGAATAAGTTTGAAAGTCAGCTTGTAAGAAGGGAATCTAGACCTCACTCCCGTGATGGGCTCTGATCGTGCTCGTTCTGCCTATTCCACCGGCCGTAGCGTATGGTTGACTCATATGAGGAGAAGAGCTCCTCTATCCGGTGGGTCAGATGTCCCACTGCGGCGACGTGTGCGGCCTGCTGAGCTCTGATGTCCGCAAGAATAGCATCCTGCACCAACTGATGGTCCTGCACCGCTCAAAGCTTGGTCCGAAAGCTGATAGTGGCCGCGGTCTGATCCAGCATGAAGTGAAGAAACTGCCCCCAGTCGGGGACAGCACTGGAAGAATTGGCGCCGCCGTAGGAAGTAGAAGCTCCATCCCAACCCCCCATGCGGAATGGTTGCTCACTGTGAACTGGGGGGTGATCTAGTTGGGGCTGCTCATCTCTCTGTAGCTCAGCCCATCGCCACTCCTCGGCCAAAAGGGCAGCCTCCTCCTCGCGGGAAAGTACCCGCTGATCTGGGCGTGTGCCTGGCCGGTGTGCTAATCGGGAAGTAGGTGGTCCTTCTCGGTGACTCTCGATCCGGTCCATGTGGGCCTGGGTGTGCATGAACCAGTTGTCACGGAAATCAGCGTCCGTGACATGAGTGAGCTCATGGGCCGACAGAAGGAACCTGTCGCCATTAGAAATGCGCAGGTAATGGTCACCCTGGTGTCGAACAAGAAATCAGTACTGCTCCAACTGTCCTGCAAGCGAGGTCTGATCGCCACCAAGAGGAGTGAAGGCATGGACCGAAATCCCCAAAAGCAGCGATGGGGGTCACGAATGCCCCGCACCAGAAATCACCAGGAATAGCAATCAGCTGCCTCTTCCAATTCTCCATAACGAAGGCGGCGAGGTTAAGGTGTACGCCATTAAGCATGGCCCATAAATAGAAAACTTCATTCCTGCGGGCCTTCCTGCTCTCATTCCGGCCAAAACTGACACCCTGAGACATTTTTGAACATACCTCAGAACGGGGTTGTCTATCGCGGAGGCCTTTATTTTGCCCTTGTCAACATGACGCGGATCGGCTGAAGTAGCTATAGTCGGCCAGAAGCCCTCACAATTGAACTCATTGGGCTCGAAGTAGAGGCCCCCGGGCTCACACCCGAAGATCTTGTCCAACTGAGTGCGGGTGAGTGTGTGTCGTACCCCACGGAGCTGGAACTGAATGCCGTTGGGCTGGGCTCGGTGCGGGCAAACGGGCTCAGTGATGTGAAGTGATGCAAAGAACACCAGGACCAAAGGACGGATGGTGGGTCAGTACTGCTGAATAAAGTGGCCCCAGTCACATCTCGCGAAGAGCTGCTGGACATCATATCCAAGTCCCAACCGTAGCAAAGTAGGTGCATCGGGGTACCGCGTCGGCTTCAGGACAAAGCCCTGCATGTGAGTGAACCTGCGCTCATGATCGGGCATAGTAAACACCGGAGCCCATCATGGTAACTCCTCTGGTACAAACACCTGCTTCTCCTCATCGGCCTCATACTCAGAATCAACAAACTCATCCCCTTCGGCCTCATCCATCATCTCATCCTCCCCCGGAATATACTCATCATCAGCAGAAGAAGAAGACATCCTCCTAAGATCTACAAAACCAAGAAAGAACATAGTAAGCACCAAGAAATAAGGAACACAACCGACTCCCCCAAACTTGCCTAGTGCAAGCAAATCCACAAAATTCAACCACAAAGAGGCATGCCCAAAGCAAAATAACCGCCCAATCATGCAATTTATACCAAACCTAAGTGCTAAACATCAATCATAAGCCACAAGAACCATAATGTACACGTGGGAAAGGCACAAACCAAGCAACAATAAAGGGGGTTGTATTTGAATCCAAACACTCAAAATTCAACCACGACTAGGCATGCCCATTCCAAATTGACCACCCAATCATGCAATTAACACCAAAACCAAATGCAAAACATAAATCAATAAGCAATTTAAGCATAATTTACAATTTGGTAAGGTGTAATTTGAGCAACAGTAAAGGGGGTGCAATTTGAGTCCACAAATCCTCCAAAATCCACAAATCTCAACAATTAAGCACAAAGGAACTCATATCGACTCTCCTACAACCTAGAACGAACCAATGTAATCCAATATATGCAACAAATCAAAGCAATAACAACAATTTATACGAAAGCACAAAAGGGGAAAAACTAGGGCTCAAAACTCAATTTATGCATAAAAACAAAGTAAAAGCAATAAAGGAATCGAAAGGAGAGTATGAGGTGATGATTACCTCGAGTGGATAGGATTGTAAGACAAGAAAATTTCGAGTGGGGTGTGTGCTTCGGTGGAGCTGTGCGTTTGTCGAGAGATAAAAAAGAGAGAATGAGCAAAATAAGCTGTCGTGTGTTTTTTTAAAAACTTTTAGACCTAGCGTCTGTTTCGATCGACAGCACGCCTGTCGATCGACAGGTGCACAATTTTATTTTTTTTATTTTTTATTTTTTAATAATATAAATAACTGAATAATTAAAAAAAAACAAAAACAAATTAAAACCAGTTCCGGATGGACCCAGCCAGTCAACGGACACGGGCGTGTTGATCGACAGGGCAAGTGTCGATCGACACGCCCAACAACTCGACACAATAAAGGAAATGCAATGGATCGACACAAGGAGACACTCGTGTCGATCGACATCCCTTGTGTTGATCGACAAATTTTTTTTTTGTGTGTCGATGGACGTACTGCACTTCGATCGAAATAGAGGCAAAATTTTAAAAACAAAATTTAAAGCTGAAATTTTTTTGAAGGCATGGAAAATTCCTAAAACTACCTAAGACTCGAAAAACTGACTCTAAAACTGAAATAAAGCAATAAAGTGATGGGTTACCTCCCAACGAGTGCTTAATTTAACGTCGTTAGCTCGACGATACCTCAGATCATGGTCGGTCCAGATAATGCACCTCCACAGCTCCAATTTGCAGCGGGCTATAGTAGCGCTTGACGCGATGTCCATTGACTCTGAAGATTGTGCCATCCTGGCCAGTGATAAGCTCATATTTATACTCACTTATCTATATTTTTCTCCATTGTTTCAAGTGCTTTATGTTATGTTTTTACTTATTTTTTGTGCATGAGTCTACTTTAGAGGGTGTTATGCCTTTGATGGGTGATTTTTGTAGGTTTTAGGCCAAATTCATTGGAAATCCGTACCGAAAGCAGATGATGTTCAAAGGAACAGTCACGACTTCTTCCACAGATGGAATCTGAGCTAATGAAAAATGGCATTTAAAAGATATTCGAATTAGCTTTCCAACGCAACTAGAATCGGGTCAATCAGAGTTCGGGAGAGGAAGTTATGGCCAAAACCGTGAGACTGCGCAGTCAGATGTTTCTATGTCGAGAGACAGGATTTGTGTCGATCGAAACAGAGGTCAAAGCATTCCTGTCGACCGACAGGATTTGTGTCGATCGAAACAGAGGCCAAAACTTCAGAAATGTCACAAATTCAGCCCGGATTTCGATCTTGAAGGTTGTGTCGATCGACAGCCTGCCTGTCGATCGACACAGATGTCCGAAAAGGCTATTTTTGGTCTGTTTTGGCAGTTTTTGCTATATTTTACCAATACCCAAATTAGGTCTTTTTCCCCCTCTATAAATATGAACTCTTAGGCACAAAAATTATCTTGTTTTTATGCCTTATTGCACTTAGAATAATTGAGCTTTTGGAGTTTTTTTCAAGACATTGAAGGTTCCTATTTCTTTAATGATTCAAGTAAGCTTATTTATTTTTATTGCAATGTTTATTTCAATTATGTTAGGCTAGAACCCTTAACAGGTTCTAGGGTTTTCTCCATCCTCTTTAGCATGTGTTAATTCAATTAAATCTAAACCCTAATTAATTGGTTCAAATTCTATGGTTTTGATTTTAAAATCTATTTTCAATTGAAGGATCGAGAGATGAAAATTGGATTAGGTTTATAGTTATTAATTTGAGACCGAGAGGAGTTAATTAATAATAGGAAAATAGAATTTTGATACAACTGTTTTCTGTCTCAAAAGGAAGAATTAGTTGTAGGATTTTCAAATCTGTATTATTATTGAGATTGACTAGTTTGTGTTCTTGAGACCGAGAGGTAAAATTCACTTTCTAGTAATCTAGGTTTTAATTGCCCAACAAAGGAATTAATTCCAATTTAACAGATTTCCCACCTTAATAATTATTTTGGGTTTGGATTGATTGTTTATGCATGTTGAATTGGATTGGTTGATTTCCCTAGAATCTGTGCTTTTTATTATTGAATTTTATTCCCAAGTTACTTTCTGTTTTGAAAACAAAAACCCTATTCAAATTTGGATTCACTCAAACAAAGAATTGATAAACTGTGTCCAGTACATGAGATGACTTCGTTGCACTATCCCTGTGGGTTCGACTAGCCTTCGGGTTATTATAAATTTATTTGCTGCTGTATTTTTACAGTCGATTAGCCAGCTAACTCCACAACTCCATTATTGGCAATATTGACCACAATATATGGTCCAGTCCACTTGGACTACAACTTTCCTAGCATGAAACGGAGGTGAGAATTAAAAAGCAAAACAAGATCACCTTTGTAGAATTGGCGCCTCTTCAAGCCATGATCATGGAATCTCTTTGCTCGGAGCTTGTTAATCATAGAATTCTCATAAGTCTCCTCATGGAATTCGTCCATCTCATTCAAGTAAGCAGCTCGGCTTTCAGCAGTAGCCTTCTAATTTAGGTTCAGTTCCTTCATGGTCTTCCATGCCCTGTGCTCAAGCTCCACAGGAAGATGACAGGACTTACCAAAGACAAACTGGAATGGAGACATACCAATCGGCGTCTTGAAAGCAGTACGGTAAGCCCACAGTGCGTCATCGAGCTTGAATGCCCAATCCTTCTTCATCTTGACAGTCTTCTCAAGGATCCCTTTGATCTCCCTATTGGACAACTCAGCGAGGCCATTCCCTTGAGGGTGGTATGGAGTAGTAACCCTGTGCTTGACACCATATCGAGTAAGAAGAGCAGTAATAGTACGATTACAAAAATGAGAACCACCATTACTCACCAAAGCTGTCGGAGTGCCATATCGAGTCACCACATACTTCTGAAGGAAGTTCACCACAACTTTGGAATCATTGGTGGTGGTAGGAATGGCTTCCACCCACCTAGAAACATAATCAACTGCAAGAAGAATGTAAGTATAACCTCCTGAAGGTGGGAAGGGTCCCATGAAGTCTATCCCCCATACATCAAATATTTCAACCTCAATCACTAGGGTAGTGAACATCTCTTCCTTCTTCGAAATATTGTCCATCCTTTGACACCTGTCACAGTTAGAAACAAAAGCCTTGCAATCTCCATGGATGGTCGGCCAGTAGAAACCACTAGAAAGGACCTTAAAGGAGGTTCTGTTGGTAGCAAAGTGGCCACTATTGGGAGAGGAATGACCTGCCTCGATGATCTTAAAGAACTCAAGCTGAGGAACACACCGGCGGATAATGGTATCGGCACATCGGCGCCACAGGTACGGATCCTCCCAATAGTAGAATCGGACCTCCTTCAGAAATCTCTTCATTTCCTGTGGGGTAGACTCCGGAGGGGGAACTCCACTCACCAAATAATTAGCATAGTCAGCATACCAAGGAGTCTTGTTGCAGTAGTACTCCTTGAGGTCCCTATCTTTGCATGCATAAACCTGTTCATCAGGGAAAGACTCTTGGATCCTCATCTTCTTATCATCCCCTTCAACTGGATACTCCAACCTGGAGAGATGGTGGGCAATCACATTCTCACAGCCCTTCCTGTCTCTGTCCTTGATCTCCACATCGAACTCCTGAAGCAACAGGATCCATCGGATCAATCTGGGCTTGGCATCCTGCTTAGCAAACAAAAATCTGATAGCAGCATGGTCAGTATAAATAATAGTTTCGACTCTATCAAGTAGGGCCAAAATTTGTCAAAAGCATATACCACAACAAGCATCTCCTTCTCCGTGGTGGTGTAATTGCATTGAGCAGGGTTCATGGTTTTGCTGGCATAGTGGATGACATAGAAAAGCTTCCCCTTCAGCTGCCCTAGAACCGCTCCAACTGCATAGTCACTAGCATCACACATGAGCACAAAGGGCTCATCCCAATCCGAAAAAGTGAGGACTGGAGCAGTCACCAATGCCTTCTTCAACTGCTCGAAAGCCTTCAGACAATCTGCATCAAAAATAAAAGAGACATCTTTCTCTAACAGATTACAAAGTGGTCTAGAGAGTTTAGAGAAATCTTGTATGAATCTACGGTAGAACCCGGCATGGCCTAGGAAACTCCAAACTCCCTTCACATTCAGTGGTGGCGGCATCTTCTTAATTGTCGTGATCTTGGCCTTGTC
Source organism: Plectranthus barbatus (assembly GCA_026898455.1). Classification (NCBI taxonomy): domain Eukaryota; kingdom Viridiplantae; phylum Streptophyta; class Magnoliopsida; order Lamiales; family Lamiaceae; genus Plectranthus; species Plectranthus barbatus. The sequence goes on along the minus strand of JAPKLW010001145.1, from coordinate 38,367 downwards.
CACTTCCAAACATTCAGAGGACACTCGGTGTCCTAGTATAATCCCTTCCTTCACCATGAAGTGGCACTTCTCCCAATTCAGGCACAAGTTTGTCTCAGTGCACCTCTCCATTACAGTAGCTAAATTTTGCAAGCAAACATCAAACGAGCTACCAAAGACAGATAAATCATCCATAAAAACCTCCATAATGTGCTCAATAAAATCATAGAAAATAGACATCATACACCGCTGAAAAGTAGCAGGTGCATTGCACAAACCAAAAGGCATCCTCCGGTAGGCAAAGACTCCATATGGGCAAGTGAAAGCCGTCTTATGCTGATCCTCCAGGGCCACTGCAATTTGGTTATAACCAGAATATCCATCAAGAAAAAGTAGTAGGGATAACCTGCTGATCTGTCGAGCATCTGATCGATGAAGGGTAGAGGGAAGTGATCCTTGCATGTGGCGGCATTCAGAGCTCGGTATTCGATGTAAAACCGCCATCCTGTGACTGGTATCATCGCCACCTCTTGGCCATCCTCATTCTTCACAATCTGCATCCCCCATTTCTTAGCCACAACCTGTGTCGGACTCACCCATTGACTGTCGGAGATGGGATAGATCATCCCATTGTTTAGAAGCTTTAGTACTTCCTTCTTCACGACTTCTTGCATTGTAGGGTTGAGTCTTCTCCGAGCTTGTCTCTTCGGCTTGGCCTCCTCTGCCAAATTGATCCTGTGATGGCATATGGTTGGACTGATTCATTTGATATCTGCCAGTGTCCATCCAATACCCGACTTGTGGTCCCTCAAAACTCGTAGCAGCTTCTCCAACTCTGTAGAAGTAAGAAAAGGAGACACAATTACAGGATATGTATCGTCAGGACCCAAGAAAGCATATTGTAAATGGGAGGGAAGAGGTTTCAGCTCCAACAAAGATGGTTCAAGCCATTTTTCTGCCTCTGGTGCGGCTGTGTCGATCGACACAGCCACTGTGTCGACCGAGACAGAGGCAAGTCCCTTTTTTTTCTTCCTGCCCTGCCTGTCGAGCTGCTGGATTTTGGCCGCCCTGTCGATCGATAGCTCCCTGTCGATCGACAGGGAGGTAAAGTTGTTGTAGTCTTAATTTTGGCTTCCGTATCGTTCGACAGGCTCCCTATCGATCGACAGGGAGGTAAAAGTGATGCAGTTGATGCGACTGCTGTGTCGAGCAAAACAGAGACCATTGCTCGATTTTTCCTTCCTTCTTCCACATATTGGCTCGGCAAGGGCTCCCTTTTGTTCTCCTTTGCCCTGGTTACTCCTCCTTCACATCAAGCTCCATAATAAAGTCCAGAATCTCATTACAGGCTTCATCTAACTCTGAAAAAGAAAATAGAGAGTGGTGTAGACATTGTTCCAGATAATCAGTATCAGAATTAATAGAAAGTAAAGGGGAAGAAATCACCGGATCAAAGCTGTCTATCATATGGCATTTCTCTTGGTAACTCCCATCATTGTGTTTCTGCATAGATTTGTAAATTGAGAAGGTCACAAACTCATTGTCGACGTGGAATGTTAGCTGCCCATCTCGAATATCGATTAGGGCTCATCAGGTCCTCAGAAATGGTCTCCCCAAAATCAGCGGGATATTGTGATCGTCCTCCATGTCTAAAACAACAAAGTCAGCAGGAAGTATAAAATCTTTCACCTTTACCAAGACATCTTCCACTATTCCTCGGGGATATGAGATTGATCTATCAACCATCTGAAGAGTGATGGTAGTCAGCATGATCTCTCCAATCTCCAGTCTCTTAAAATCAACAGCGGCATCAGATTGATGCTTGCTCCAGAATCACAAAACACCTTGCTGAATGTCTCTCCACCTATAACACAAGAAATAGTGAATGAACCCAGATCTTCTCTTTTCAGAGGCAGCTTCTTCTGAATAATGGCACTGCATTCCTCAAACAGGTTCACCGTCTCGTGCTGCAGCATAGGTCTCTTCTGAGCGACCATATCCTTCAGGAATTTGATATACCCCGGCATCTCCTGCCAAGTTTCCACGAGAGGGATATTGATGTGCACCTTCTTCATATTCTCTAGAAACCGTGCATACCTCTCATTCATCTTCTTCTTGGCAAATCACTGCGGAAACGGCATCGGGGGCAACTTTTCACCGGGGCTTGGTAGCTGTGTCGATCAACGGGGAGGCGTGTCGATCGACACCCCAACATCCATGTCTCTGTCGATCGAGACAAATGCATCTGCTGCGGGCTCCTCCTCCTTTTCGCTCCCTTCTTCAGCCTCAGATTCGGCCCCTTTCTGTTCGGGTCCCTTGTAAGACTTGCCACCCCTCAAGGTGATGGCATTAACCTGATTTCTTTGATTCTTCGGGTTCACCTGAGTGTTGCTCGGTAACAACCCTTGTTTGTGTTGTGATCCAAGGGAAGTGGCAATCTGGCTGACTTGTGTCTCGATCATCTGAACATGCTTCTCCACTCTGTCCACTTTGGTGTTGATTCCTGCTACATCTTGCTCCAACTGTCCAACTCTTTTATCGGACCCTTGCATGAACTTGGCTAGGATCTCCTCGAGATTCAGCTTTTTTGGCTCCACAATAGCTCCATCCTGCACATTGAATCCAGCAGGAGGTTGTTTAGCAGCATCATGATTTGAATAAGAGAAACCTGGGTGATTCCTTGCTTAGTTGGGATTGTAGCTCTGATTGTAGTTCTGATTGTAGCACTGATTGTGTGAGTATCTTCCTCGGTTGTTATTCTGATAACCACGTCGTTGGACAAAATTGACATGAACAACATCAGCCTCACAAGAAGAAGACGGAACTGGATCAACAGCAGCAACGGTATGTCCAGATTCCATCCTGGCAAAGTCCTCTCTCAGCTTCTTGATCTCTCCCTACAAATCTACCTCAGGTTTTGCTACCTTCTCCATAGCTTTGACTGGTTCCTTGCGGATATTAGACCATCTTTGACTGTTGTTTGCCATCTTCTGAAAGAAATCCATGGCTCTCTTGGGACCCTTTGTCATAATAGAGTCCCCTAATGTGGAATCCACCAGTTCGACGGTCCTTTTATTCAATCCGTCATAAATGGTCTCAGCTTGGTCCACCAAAGATAGACCGTGGCCAGGGCACACTCTCAGCAGCTCTTTGTATCTCTCCCAGGCCTCATGAAAGTTCTCGTCATGCCTCTGAGAAAACCTGGTAATATCCTTCTTCCTTTGCCTGATGACACTGGGGGGAAAGAGGTGCATAAAAAACGCATTCCTCAATTCTGTCCAAGTACTGATATTGGTTTTATCCAGAGCAAAAAACCATGATTGAGCTTTATCTCGCAGAGAAAAAGCAAAGATCCTCATTGGCATGGCACTCTTGCTGACTCCATTGATTTTGACAGTGTTGCAGAGCATGATAAATTTATCAAGATGAGAATAGGGGTCCTCTGTAGCTCGACGCCCATATTGGTTCTGCTGAACCATCTGCACCAAACCAGTCTTCAGCTCGAAATTATTGGCATTGATGCCAATGCTGAAATCAGTGTCCTGGAACTTAGGCCTGTATCTTTTCTAGATAGCATCATCATCTTCATCAGCATCAAACCTAGGCTCGGCCTCATCATCTTCATCATCTGAATGGTCTCCTGGTGGATTATTTCCTTGAGGATTTCTGTTGTTGGCTCTTTCCTGCTCCAATATCATCATGCGCTCCCGCATGGCGTGCATCTCTCTCAAAAGCTCAGTTGTCTGCTCGGGAGTAAGGTTAGGGACATTCTGTGGATTGCCTTCAGCCATTTTGATAGTTTCACTGCTTGAAGCGGTTTCCTCCCGGTTTCTCCTGCTGTTGTTTCTTCTGCACGTAGCCTCAATTTTAGGATCGAATGGAATCGGTGCTTTACCACTCCTCCTCGTGTTCATAAACTACCTGTAATTAATTCAAAGGGAAGCGTGAGTAAACACGAAAACAACAAAGTAACGAAAAAAATTAAACTAACAAACGAAATAAATGAGAAAATAGAAAATTTTGAAAAATTGACTTCTGTGTCAATCAACGGGCTGTCTGTCGATCTACACGGCCGCAGCGGCTATGTCGATCGAATTTCGGCCTGTCTGTCGAAACAGAGGTAAAAATTAAAAGAAAAAATTGGCAAAATTTTTAAAGGAAAACTGGAAGAAAAACTTGCAAAAATAAAAAAGGGAAATTAAAATTACAACTTAAATCAATAACTCTAAACAGATTCAATGACAAGATAATTCTAAACAATCCCCGACAACGTAGCCAAAATTTGATAGCTAAAAATTTAGTAATACTATAGTCTAGTGGTAAATTAAAATTATCGATCCCACGGAGATTGTAAAAGCGAACATTTCATATACTGAAACATTTGTTTTCGGTTTACTGTCCAAGTAAATAGAAATTCGAAGGGGTTTTGAGACTTAAAACTAATTTTGCAAGAAATTAAATTTAAGCAAAGATTTAAAAACCAAGTTTTCAGACAAGAGAAAAGATCAGATTCCAGGGCAAGTTCATGTCAAGGATAGCATGCAAGGAAAATCTATCGATAAATTAAAATATTGATTGTGGTGGAACATCACAAAAATATTACAAATTCCAGGCTTTGGCAATTCATAAAGTGGATTATCAATTTCATATATCCTTTCGATCTCTAGAAAAATTAACAACTCCCAAAAACAACAGATTTATTCCTATGGATTAAATTCTTCTTTTCAGACACAATTAAAAATCCATATTATCAATTCTTAAATCCATTAATCAATTTTCACTTTTCAGTCTTAAATTAATTAATTATGAAAACCTAATCAAATGGCCAATTTGATCAGATTAAGAAAAAGCACAAGAATTGATAAACCAATTTAAAATATTGATCGAATTGATTACCTAACATGCATCCAAAACAATCACATAAACCCTAGAATCTGAATAAAGGATTACCTACACATATTCATATTGAACAAAAATATGGATCAGATAGAACCTGTAAAAAGTCTTCATAAAATCAAAGTTGAATTGAGTCCAATCTTGAGGAATATTGCTCCCAATCTTCACTCCAAGTCAAGAATTATAGAAGAACAATGAAAACTCTAAGTCTAGGTCTAAAAAGTGGCAAAAGTCCTAAATCTCGCCAAAACATAAGTATATATACTAAGTAGAAATAATACAACATGGAAACAATTGATAAATCAAGAAATTCGTCAAAACAAGCCCGTAGTTCGATTGATGGAATGCCTGTCTATCGACAGATAAGTTCCACTTAGATCCAATGTGCTCGCTGTCGACTCTTTCTCTTCGGACTCCCTGTCGACCGACAGGGAGGTAAAAATCCTCAATTTGCAAGAACCTCAACCCATCTCCATCTTGCAGCAGTGTCGATCGACACCCCTGGTGTTGATCGAGATAGAGGACAAGGTTGGATCGTCCAATTTCCACACTTAGCCGATTTTGCACCCCAAAACCTGCATTTTTCACCATAACAACCAATCTAGACATAAAACCAATGTGATGCTCAGAAATTAAAATAAACACACCATAATATCATCAAAACAACCTAAAAATCCATTGATAAGTGAACAAAATAACGCACTTATCACTACCCACCGCAGATGCGTATGGTACAAGACTCATCTCATCTTTCTCACTCTGTGTCACAGGACAATGCCCAGTAGAAAGATGTACGCCATGTCTGAAAGGTAGCAAACCTTTCTTGGTGAGTTGCATGCTGAACCGGGCTATCACAGTATCCACATAGGATGCCTGGGATAAGCTTAACATCCTTTTCTTACGATCTCGTAAGATTTTAATCCCAAGGATGTACCCAGCTTCTCACAAATCCTTCATTTGGAACTGTTCGGATAACCAACGTTTAATCTCCGACATTACTCCCTTGTTGTTTCCAAATAGGAGTATGTCGTCCACGTACAGTGCAAGGAAAACCACTCTCCCACTGACACAAAGTCAGTATACACAACTTTCGTTCTCCAACTGTGAAAATCCATAAGATTTAATCACATCATAGAAACGTAAGTTCCACAACCTTGAAGCTTGCTTAAGTCCGTACAATGACTTCTTAAGCTTCCAGACAAGATGTACTTTGCCCTTGCGCATGTAACCCTCGGGTTGCTGCATATAGATGTCCCTACCTTTTTCAAGGTAACCGTTTTGAAAAGCGATTCTGACATCCATTTGCCAGATCTCGAGGTCCAAATGCGCTGCTTTTGCAAGAAGTATCTGGATGGATTTGAGCATGGCTACGAGTGAAAAGGTTTCATCATAGTCTATGCCCTCTTTCTGACTATAACCATTTGCCACCAGCCTGGCTTTGAAAGTCATAATTTCTCCATCCGCTCCCTTCTTTCGCTTGTATACCCACTTGCACCCTATGGCCCTTGATAAGCTCATATTTGTACTCACTTATCCATGTTTTTCTCCATTTTTTCAGTGCATTTAGGTTAGGTTTTTAGTAATTTCTGTGCATGAGCATGTTTTAGAGGATGTTATGCTCTCTGTGGTGAGTTTTGCAGGTATTTATGGCTAAAAAGAGGTCAAATGATGAAAAGAGCCCTAAAGAACAGAGTTGCTGCTTTGATTGACACACGGGAAGTCGACCAAGTTGGAAGACGAGCTAAAAACTATACTTCTGTGTCAATCAATGTGGTGCATGTCGATTGACATGGAGATCGGATGTCGATCAAAGGCAAAGCAAAAGAAGGGCTCGACATGCATGCAGGCTTGTCGATCGACACAAAGGACAGTTACAGGCATGTCGATCGACAGGCTCCCTATCAATCGACACGGAGGATGGAAGGGGAAATTGACGTGAAGGAGAAACCCATATTTCGACTAACGTGTGTGTCGATCGACATGGTGCATGTCGATCGACACAGATGCCGAAGATGGAATTTTTGGCCTATTTTGGTAATTTTTGTTATTTTAGCCCAATACTTAGATTAGTTATTTTCACTCCTCTATAAATACTGAACTCAATATGCATGAAATTATCCCAGTTTTTACACTTAGAATTATTCAACATTGGAGTTTTTAGAGACCTTCAAGGTTCCTATTTCCCTTGTAAGGTAATTAATAATATGTTTTCTTTTATTCAAGTCATGTTTTGTGGCTAGACCCCTAACAGATTCTAGGGCTTTGTATATTCTTTTCTGATGCATGTGTAATTAAAATCAACTCAATAGCATGGTTTAATTTCCTGAGATTAAATTAATGAATCTAGATTTAAAGAAGGATCGAGAGATGAATTTGAGTCTAGGTTTATAGTTATCAATCGAAAGACCGAGAGGTGAAGCTTGTTAATAGGAAGAGGGAATTAAATATGCTTGTTTTCTGTCTCAAAAAGAATAATCTTGTGTAATAATTAATTAGATAAACATTGAGATTGGCTAAATTTGTGTTCTTTAGACCGAGAGGAGAAAGTCATTATTTAGTAATCTAGGATTTAATTGTCAGACCAATGAATTTAATCCACTAAAATCTATTGTTTCCCCATTGCTGAGTTGATGGATATTGCCTGTTGATGATTAGAATATCTGCCCTAGGATCTGTGTTTTATTTTATTATTTTCAAACCCTTTATTTTATTGCATTGTTATCTTTAAATTCCAAAACCAAATCCGTTTTCTAAAATCTTCAAACTTCTATGTTCTAAGAACTGTGGCTAGTAATTTGGATATTTTGTTGCACAGTCCCTGTGGGATCGACCACCTTCGGGTGTAAAAATTTATTTTCTCGCTGCTATCTGCAGTTTATCAAATTGGCGCCGTTGCTGGGGATTGTCAGATTTATCTTGATATTAGTTTGTTTTTAGTTCTGATGGATTGAGGCTGTATTTTAATTGTGTTTTTGTTTATTTTAGTATTTGTTGGTTTTGATGTTTTCAATTTCGTGTTTTAGGGTTTGAGTTTGGTTCTTGGTGTTTATTTTCTCATTTTTGGATTCACGTGCATTTTTTGTTTCTGTGCTCTATTTCGATTGACAGTACGCCTGTCGATCGACACAGCAACATCTTCCGTGTCGATTGACAGCCTCTTTGTCGATCGACACCACTGTTGATTTGTTTAATTTTGTTTTTATTTTCAGGTTTATGAACACGAGAGTTCGGGGCAAACCACTCGAAGCTTTTGATCCAAAAATCAAGGCCACAGCTCGGAAGAGGAAAATCAAGGAAAAATAAGGCACAAACACCAACATGGATCCACCACCACCCCGAACCGATGAGGATTTCTCAGATATGTCCCCCTTGGAGGATCCCAACACACAGCTCATTACTCAACAGAATGCCCTTCTTCTAGTCCAAGAGGTCAACCATGTGAAGGACATCATCAAGCAACTCATGGTTGAAATAGAGACAGACAGACTCGAGGCTGCAAGGAAAGAAATAGAAATGCACTGCAAAGAGGACTCCAACGATGAGGATCCAAATGCCATGGCGAAGAGGTATAGACCATAGCCCGGGAATGAGGGATTTGTTATTGGTATCACTGCCAATAACTTTGAACTCAAGACCGGTTTGATTCAGATGGTTCAGCAGAACCAATTTGGTGGCCGAGCAGTGGAGGATCCTTACACTCATCTCCGTATGTTCATGGAGGTTTGTGAGACCATCAAGCAAAACGGAGTCAGCCAGGATGTGATCCGTCTGTGCTTGTTCCCCTTCTCACATTGGGATCAGGCTCGAATGTGGTTTACAGCTCTGGATTGCAGCAGCATCCACACTAGGGCCGACCTCCAAGCAGAGTTCCTTGGCACTTTCTTCCCACCTTCCGTTATCATTCAGAAGAAGTTGGAGAATCTGAAGTTCCATCAAAGGATGGATGAGTCCTTGTTCGAGGCATGAAGCAGGTTTAATAAGTTGTTAAGGAGTTGTCCCGGACCTGGAGTCGACACTGAAGAGCAGGCCCACATCTTCTGCAGAGGGATGAATGAGAGAACCCAAGAATCAGTGGACAATGCAGCCGGAGGTTCTTTGATGAGCAAGTCACCTGAAAAAGCCCTTAAAATTTTCAAGAAGATGGCTTTGCACACTCGGCAATGGTCCAATCTAAGGAGGCCACAAGTCCGAGCTGTGGAGAAAAAAGAGGATAAAACACTGAAGAAAGAGATAGAGAAGCTCAAAGGGGAGGTTGAAAAACTGTCTTCCACTGTTTCTGTTGCACAGGTTGACCCTATTGCCAATGTGAACTACTTGCATCGTGGTGGCTACCAGAATCTATACCGGTAAGGGGGATACCAGCACTACCATCTGAGACCTCACCCAGGTTTTTCCTATGCTCAGCCAGAGGGTGCCGAACAACCTCCACCTGATTTTGATGTGCAGAATGGTGAAGTCGTGGAGAAGAAGAAGGAGAGCCTTGACGAGGTGTTGAAGAACTTCATTAAAGCCTCCAACTTCAGAGTTGGGAAAATTGAGCAGGAGGTGGCAGGAGTCAATACCAAGGTGGACAGGCTCGGAAAGCACATGCAGATCATCAAGAATCAAGTCATTCAGATTGCCACCTCACTTGGTGTGCAACACACGCCAGGAAAGCTACCGAGCACCACCGAGGTCAACCCAAAGAATCAGAAAGAATGCAAAGCCATAAAACTGAGATTTGGAATGAGCTATACAGGTCCGAGCATGCCCCAAAACGAGTTTAGGGGAGAAGAGGAGGAGTAGCCCGCTGGAATGCCCTCTGTTTCGATCGACAGGCACCCTGTCGATCGACACAGAGGTCAGGAAGATGCATTAATTTCGAGCAATGATGAGGAATCAATCGATAGGAACTCAGCGGGTGTGTCGATCGACACACCCCCTATTGATCGATAGGGAGGACAGACTGCCACAATTCCTGCCCAGTCGACACAACAGCTTCCCCAGCACACAAATTTAAGTTCCAAAGCTGCCAGACCACCTCCGATGCCCTTTCCTCAACATTTTGCCAAGCAGAAGGAGGATTCCAAGTTCTCTCGCTTTGTTGAGAACTTGAAGAACGTGAGTATTAATTTACCTTTGATTGAAGCTTTACGTGAAATACCAGGTTATATGAAGTATCTCCGCAAGTTGATGAGCGAGAAGAAACACTTTGTGTAGAACTCAACAGTCAAGCTTCATAAGCAGTGCAACATGATCCTACAAAAGAAACTTCCAGTCAAGAGAAGTGATCCAGGATGCTTCTCCATTCCACTTTTCCAAAGGTGCTGTGCGACACAGGAGCCAACATCAATCTGATGCCCTTTTCCATCTTCCAGCACCTCAAGATTAGAGAGTTGAGGCCGACTACAATTACATTGCAGATGGCAGACCGATTTGTGTCTCACCCAAAGGTATACTTGAAGATGTTCTCATTCGTGTGGGTCATCTAATTTTCCCTGCAGATTTTGTAGTCTTGGATATGAAGGAAGATGGCAGCACACCCCTCATCTTGGGAAGGGAATTCTTGGATACTAGTGCTGCTTTGATTGATTGCCGAGGTGGAGAGATCACTCTTCGAGCAATTGAGGAAAAGATCACATTCAAGCTCGACAAAAGCCGGCAGCAATCCAAATGCTACAAAATTACCTCCATTGAAGATGAAGAGGAAGAAACTGAAGAAGAGAAGGAAGACCAAGCCACTCAAAGATGGGAGCGAGGGAATGAGGTGGCAAAACTGTCAATTACACCATCTCATCCCGAGCTCACTGCTGTCATCCAAGATCACTTGGTCTACATGGTGGATGCCCGAGGAAGGCCAGTGCGCTCTAGCCCGCCTTGGTTCTGAGAAAAGAGGTATCGTCGAGCTACGACGTTAACTAAAGCACTTGTTGGGAGGTAACCCAACTTTTACATGCTTTTTTTCCAATTCTCGTTGTTTTCATTTCGATTTTAATTTTTTATTTCAGTTAGTGTGTTTAACTTTATTTTCATTTTCCTATTTTTTTCCTTTATTTTATGTTATTTTTGAGAAAAAAAATCAGGGAGGATTTACCTCTGTTTCGATCGACATACCTGTTGTCGATCGACACAGAGGTACGCACGGAGTTACACTTCAACTAAGAGAAGCAGTCGACAGGAAGGCTCTGTGTCAATCGACAAGCCCCCTATCGATCGACACAGAGTGCAAGCTGCCACAATTCTTCATCGCGATGAGCTGAAACCTCCGGTGGATAAAAATGTTGATGTCTGAGATCAACTGCCAGGTAGAAGATCTTTTTCTTGTCTGATTTTCAAACTTTTTCTTACTCTACGAGTTTGAAATAAGTTTGGGGAGATGTGGACAAGAAATTCGAACTTATCTATCCTTTACTTGCTTTCTTTTTTTTTTATTGCTTTCTTTGAATTGTTTAAATTTTTGCCTAGACAAAAAAATATGGATATAGTGATGAGGAAAATTGTTTAATATTTGAACCCATTTGAACTAATTTTGAGATTGGAATCGATTGAGGATAAGTTTGATTTGATTTCAATTGTGGTTGATTGCCTATGAATGTAGAATACCGCATGATAGGGTCTAATTAAAACTTACACTTGCATGATGTTTGAGTGGATTGAAATTGACCAAGGAAGAAATTTTTGAACCAAAGTGAGATTTGAGCCTTATTTTTGTTCATGTGAGATTCACATGTATGTTTTGATTTCTCTAGAACTTGCTTATGTTCTGTTTCGAGACTGCATAGTGTGCACAAGGATAAAAAATGATTTTAGGCCATCTTTGCTAGCCCAATGTCCAAACATTGTCCTTTCTTATATTGGAACTATCCCTAGTAAGCCCTATTGTGCCTAACTCCATTTCTTTGTCTTGTCTATGAGATTTTCATGGAGTTACAATATTTTTTGTCTTGTCCATAAGATTTAAGGAAGAAAAGGGTGGTTATATGTATGATGTGGATAAGAAAATTGTAATATAGTGGTGAATAAAGATGGAAGGTTGTAAAGCTCAAAAGAAAAGAATTAGAAGTCTCATAAGCCCTTAGAAGAAAAAATATGTGTCAATGATTGCAAAACTTTTAGAAGGGTATAAGAGCTTTAAAAAAAAAGAGCTTGAAAAAAAAAAGAGTTTAATTGTAATATTTGAGGGGAAGGGTAGATGTTCCTAAGATGGTGGTTTAGATTGATTGAGGAAGTACAACTTGATTGATTTTTAGTCATTTGGCCATATTTCCCTACCTTTTACAAAAAGCCTACATTAAAACCTAATCAAAGTCATTTTTGATTCTTTAATTGTGTGCACATTTGAGCAGTGAAGATTTTAGAACTTTTGCAAGCCTATGGTAGAAATTTCTTCATACATGTTGTGAGTGCTTTCATTGAAACGCAAACACTTGTGTGAATGAGAGATACACTTCCTTGTGAGTCTTTCGGAGTTGATGGATTTCTTTTCTCTTTCAAATTGCTTGTGTGATGTGAATTGATGATCCTTTGATTGTGATGAATCTTGTGAGGCATTGCACTTTCATCTGCTTGAGATTTCTTTTCTTTCTTTTCTTTGATTGAGGACAATCAAGTATTCAAGTTTGGGGGGTTTGATAAGCTCATATTTGTACTCACTTATCCATGTTTTTCTCCATTATTTCAGTGCAATTAGGTTAGGTTTTTTTAGTTATTTATGTGCATGAGCATGTTTTAGAGGATGTTATACTCTCTGTGGTGAGTTTTGCAGGTATTTAGGGCTAAAAAGAAGTCAAATGATGAAAAGAGCCGTGAAGAATAGGGTTGCTGCTTCGATTGACACACGGGAAGTCGACCAAGTTGGAAGACAAGCCAAAAACTCGAAGTATTATCTTTGTGTCGATCGATGTGGTACATGCCGATCGACACGGAGGTCGGATGTCGATCGAAGGCAAAGCAGAAGAAGGGCTCGACATGCATGCAAGCGTGTCGATCGACAGGCTCCCTGTCGATCGACACAAAGGACAGTTGCAGGCATGTCGATCGATAGGCTCCCTGTCGATAGACACGGAGGACGGAAGAGGAAATCAACGTGAAGGAGAAACCCGTATTTCGACTCACATGTGTGTTGATCGACATGGTGCATGTAGATCGACACAGATGCCGAAGATGGAATTTTTGGCCTGTTTTGGCAATTTTTGTTATTTTAGCCCAATACCCAGATTAGATATTTTCACTCCTCTATAAATACAGAAATCAATATGCACGAAATTATCCCATTTTTTACACTTAGAATTATTCAACATTTGAGTTTTTAGAGACCTTCAAGGTTCCTATTTCCCTTGTAAGGTAATTAATAACATGTTTTCTTTTATTCAAGTCATGTTTTGTGGTTAGAACCCTAACAGGTTCTAGGGCTTTGTATATTCTTTTTTGATGCGTGTTTAATTAAAATCAACTCTATAACATGGTTTAATTTCCTGAGATTAAATTAATGAATCTAGATTTAAAGAAGGATCGAGAGATGAATTTGATTCTAGGTTTATAGTTATCAATCAAAAGACCGAGAGGTGAAGATCGTTAATAGGAAGAGGGAATTAAATATACTTGTTTTCTGTCTCAAAAAGAAAAATCTTGTGTAAGAATTAATTAGATAAATATTGAGATTGGCTAAATTTGTGTTCTTGAGACCGAAAGGAGAAAGTCACCATTTAGTAATCTAGGATTTAATTGTCAGACCAAGGAATTTAATCCACTAAAATCTATTGTTTCCCCATTGATGAGTTGATGGATATTGCATGCTGATGATTAGAATATCTGCCCTAGGATCTGTATTTTCCTTTATTGTTTTCAAACCCGTTATTTTATTGCATTGTTATCTTTAAATTCCAAAACCAAATCCCTCTTCTAAAATCCTCAAACTTCTATGTTCTAAGAACTGTGGCTAGTAATTTGGATATTTTGTTGCACAGTCCCTGTGGGATCGACCACCTTCGGGTGAAAATTTATTTGCTCGCTGCTCTCTGTAGTTTATCAGCCCTAAAGTCATCAGGCAGCACAGATTTCTGGTTTACATCCATAGCGGTTATGGACTCAATCTCATAATCCATGGCGATGCGCCACTTCGCAACATCCTTGTCTTACACTGCCTCTTCGTAGGTCAGTAGGTCAAAGTCCTCATGTCCGTTTTCAGGGATCAAGTCCGAAGACTCACCAACAAACATGTACCTTTCCGGCTGGAAAATAACTCTCCCACTACGACAAGGCATCGGTGCCGTGTCAGTAGTTGGTGCAACAACTTGTGGTACTGTACCTTGCACTAAAGAATGAGTTGGTGGTGCTGTCGTTCCGAGATTAACTTGTAAGTAAAATCTTCAGATGCCACCCATCTGTCATAGAATTCCATCTCACGTCTAGAGACTTATGGTAACGTGGGCCAAGTGGTTTCATAGTAAGAACAAATGCATGTTGCTTAGACAGGAGAATATACTCAATGCAGTATCTCCACTCAGGAAAGTTTGGACCAGTTAAGGGATTGAGAGCAAGAATATGATCAACAGAAGACATAGACATATCCGAAACAAATAAATAATATTAATAAGAACATACATGCAGAACATTCGAAAACAAATGCATTGAAAACCTCTTGATAAATCAAATACAAATGTTTTCCACTAATAGCCCAAGAGTTCCCACCGCAAGCTACACTGGTAGACGTTTACGATGTCACCCTCAACCAGAATGCGGGTTTTAAGCCCCGATCCTTTAATTTCATACCATGTTAGGAATCCTTAGACACATGAAACTAATAATTAGTGTAAAATCTTAGACCAAGCCATCTTTCAATAACAGGGAAGCAACAACTGCATTATATTCTAAGATGCTTCTAAGCACTTAACCACAAATTTAACTCCAGCCAAAAGAGACAGTTTGGCATGGCACGTAACCATACCGCACGACCCTTAAAGCCTTTGTTATCTATAATTTAAATCAATCCTAGAATACTTATGAGAAAGAATTACGCAAGCTACACTCGTTGACGTTTACGCACTATTCACTTGATTTAAATTGTTTGTCTAGAAATCCCAACAACTGCAGCCCATGCACCTCCGGGAATTAGCAAGTCACACTCGTAGACGTTTACTAAGACGGGAGATACACTTACAGCCTAGGATCACTTTGTGGAGGTCTATTGATTTTAATTAAAAAAATCCGCTTAGGATTTTTTATTCAAAAGGATTCTTTAATGCGCACATAAATAATTTCTTGTCATTATATTTTCCCAAAATTTTGCATGTAATTAAACAAGTCCAAAAATTCAAAATATAATCCAACAAGAAATTAATCACATAAGCATGCTTTTAAAGCTGTAAATAATAAAGCAGTAAAACATGCTTTCCTATTATCTACACATGCTTATTGCGCATTAAATAAATCACACATCATACGAGGGTAATTAAGACAAACAAAAATTCCTCGTGGCCCCACAAAATAGGAAAATAAAATCCTATCTATTGCAAAATTTGAAATTTGAATTTGGATAACTCCAAATCTTTTTCAAATCTTCCAAAGCCTTGATATTCTCAACCACCAAATCTTTTGGATCTAGGGTTTTGTGATTTGAAAATTGGTCCCACAATCCAACTGCAAACCCTAGGGATTACATCGAATCGCACCAACTGTCAAATCACGAACCATCACCGCAGCAGCAGTAGCCGCCGGCCGACAACCATTGCCGCCGCCTGTCCGGGTGATTGTGCCGCTGCGTCGCGCAGCCGTTGCCGGTGCAGGCACCATGCCCGAGCAACTGCATCACCCGTGGCTGCACGCAGCGGCAGGCCGCCTGCCTACCACCCTGCACTGCTTCGTCGCGATTGCACGTTGCGCGGGGCCACCTGCCGCTGCCTTGCACCGCCGTCGCCTCGCCGATCTTTGGCTTCGTACTTCGTCCCGTACGAATTATAGATTTGAAAATAAAAAATTACAATAGACTATTCTATTACAATTTTGCCTATCAAATCTAATCACGAATTTTCTCGTGATTTTACAAAATCGATTTAATCCAAACACGGATAAATCACCGTGGATTAAATCAAACGAGTTGCCACGAGGAACAAAAACCAAACCATCCATAGCAATTCAATAATTCATACATGCATAATCAAATTAAATTGCTCATCCAACAGAGCCATGAAAAACAAACCAGGCTCTAATACCAATTGTAGGGATTTTTAGGCGAACCGAACCGCCAAATCCAAATAAGCCGGACCGTTGAAGGATGTTGAGAACAATTAAACAATTCAATAAACCTAGAATGCTCCTATGAATTAAATTCAGTGAATTATCGAGTTTACCTTAACTCCGTAGTCTCAGATCCAATCTTTCGCGTTTGAATTCAAATCCCTCGATTCAACCACGCGAATTAATTAAATCTGCGAAAACAGAAATTAGACAAGTCCAATTTCTAGATTTAATTAAAAAGAAAGAGAGGAAAGGAAAAATATTAGGCCTTCAGATCTGTATCCCAATGTTGTTCAATCCTGCTACTGGTGAGGATTCCACAGGACTGTGAATGTGAAAGCCGGAGTCGAATTTCTTCTCCTCCCAGACACACAGAGGCGCCACCCACTCTCTCTCCAAACTAGGGTTTTGACTGATTTCAATGTTCTAGGGTTTGTGAGAGAGAACTGTCTATTTATAAACCTAGGGTTTTAACCCTAATGAGCTACTGGGCCTCTTTTCAGCATATTTAATTGGGCCAGACCTGGGACCTAATGCAAATAATAAAGTGGGCCTATGACTTAATTAATTCTCATGTCCACAACCGATGACACAATTAATTAATTAATATTAATTCTTTTTCACCACAGAATTAATACTGACCTACCCATTTATAACCATGTTATGAGAACGGGCTGCATTTACTTGAGAATCCTCATATTTAAGGTTATTGGACATTCATTAATTAATCGGAGCTTCTGACAAGCTCTATCTACAATTAATTAATTTCTTATTTCCTGAGCAGTGCCACTCAAACCTTATCACTCGTGCTTGAACTTAATTAGCCTGCAGGACTTTAGAATGATGAATGTTATTGAGCTCCTCAGAGAATGTCCTCATCCTATTACTCGGATATGGTTACCTAGCTCCAGTCTCAGGCTGTAATACACGAACTGCTGCTACCCAAGATGCGGGTATACGAGCACGTTACTCAGGCTCTCCACCAGGGCAAGTCAAAGCAACAGTCAACCCGTGCATACCCCTGAACCTTCGTTAGGGTTTGGACTCAATCAAGATCGAGATCTTGTATTCTCTGATGTCAGACAGTAGAATACATCACACTGTGGTCCAATCAATACGCAACCGCACGTACTAACATATCAAGCAATCAAGACAAATTACTTCTTTCCGACTATGCTGCAGCCTATACCGACAGGCTTATCCTCGTACACTGTCTCGATTGTGATAATATTTATATCTCACTAGGTCAAGTGATCATACTGTCTTCTGCGATCTACAACACGCCGTATGATCGTCCCTATCGGTGAGATAAGAGGATACCATTATTACTCGCATGTAAGTTTGTTTAACAGATAGGAAATACCGTTGAATGTATACTCATCGTAATAAATGCTTTCTGTATACAAAACCCAACAGATACTGTAAGTACTAATCATGTCTTTGTTACATCTTGCAGGGAATCAAGCTGGTGATAAAGCTTGAAGATGACGAGATTACCACCTCAACGATTGTTGTTATTGAATTTGATGGAGTTTTCCTTTGGGTGTATAATAAACATTATTCCTTTAAGTTTTTTAAGAGATGTTCAGTTTTATTTTTGAAAAACTATTTCCATTTATGATTTATGGATTATCTGTTATTTAGATAGAGTTTTTCTCCATCATAATAAATAACAGTGTTTTGAATTATTAAATGGATGTTTATCTCTTCATTACTCGTTTATATAAACCAACAATGTATGGCATATTAAAGAATCTTACTAGAGATAAGGTTACATCAGTATAAGTAGTATTAAGTAATTCATGGGATTACGGATTTTATCCAGGTATTCCTGAGAATGGTACTTATAAATAATACTTAAAGGTAAAAGATGATAACCAAGCCTTTCAATAGGCGAGTGAATCTCTAGAAGTTATTTCGTGTTTGCTCTGTGTTGAGTCTACTTTCATAGTTGCCTTGAAAAGGCATTGATACTGTAACCACTTAATATATGGATGTGTTTATCCAATTCACTGCAAATCTTAGTATCTTGCTTTAATCAAGTGCGCCTAAGACAAAGGTAGAGAAGAAGATAAACAAAACCATAGAAACATTATGATTCAATCATGATAGTGTGTATCTCAAGTGATGTGTTTTACAGTATGAAGCTGAGCAAGGGATTGTATCCCAGTTGACTACACCTGTTATCCCTCAAAGGGATGGTGTAGACAAAACGAAAGAAATAAGATTCTTTAAAGTTGATAAGTTATGCCAGTTTTGCTGGTTTTTCATTTTTGGGGAAATGTGCCAAAAGTAGTTGTGTATTTGCTTAACCTAGTATCTTCAAAATCAGTTCCAAACACCCTAATGGATCTTGACTTTGTCAAAAGGCAATGATGGGTAGTTCAGCTTTTAAGCTGATAAAGGAAGCTGATTGGTTAGAAGAAAGGTTTGAGCTAATGCTACTTAGTGGGCTATCCCAGGTAAAAGAAAAATGTGGTTTCTTTAATATCCTAAACATTGTATAAGATGAAACCACGAATCCAAACATAAGATTGTTTTCCAACAATTTGGAGAGACAATTCAAATCTTTAGGAAATATCCCGTGGCATATTGAGCATACCTTGGTAGGTATGGTACCAATTGCACGGTCGTCAGTGCAAGGCTGTAAACCACAAATTAATGCACCTATAACTGACACCATAAAAGGAGCATCGTTGCAGTAGGAGGTTGTCTTAACAAGGTCAAATAATATTAGTTCATGGGAAATAGTCTTCAACTTATTCTCAGTTGACGAACAACATTGTATTGTCCCCTGAATGCACAACAAAGTTGTAAAGACAAATGATGTAGTATAATGACGTCAATTCATGGATTCAGAAATGAATCAGTAACATTTATAGAAGTATATCTAGATGAGTGTCACCAAGTAGCTTTCCAGCTACAGATAACTGAGTGATATACAAGAAAAGAAATAGATGAATGGTAACCTTGTATACTTTAAAGGTCTAGGTTTGTGAGCAGGGTATGTTTCATAACAAGACTGTCTCACTGGTTGCAACTCTTAAACCCATTTGAATTCTTTCATCCATAACAACACATATGAATCTAAGTATCTGCAAGATAAATGTCATCGTCCGTGTTTTCACAAACGGGTACCTTGATAAAAGGTGATGACATCTATACGCAACAACCAAATAGTTATGTGTAGTGAGGTGAGCGGCATCTTGTCTAGAAGCCAAGGAGATTCAAGTTTGAACTTAAGGGAGCTTCAAGTTCATGAAGCAGACATTTCTATGTTACATATCGAGAATGAGAGTTTCATGTACCAGTTATGTGTCAGCAGAAACGTGGTTTTCCTTGCACATTATGTAGATGGTGTTTCCCATACAGAAATGGTGTGGAGCTATATTCGGGCATAAAGAGATGGTTATCCGAACAGTTTCAGAAGTAGGACATATGAAATACTAAAACATTCTTTGAATTATAGTCTTGTGTGACCACAAGAAAGGATGTTCATGTGTCGCAAGTCGCTTAAATTGATTCTGTGGTGACTCGTTTTATCATAAGGCCAAGAAAGGGTTGATATCTTTCTCTATGTGGCTATGAATGAAGTCAGGTATCTATAATGCTTTAGGCATAGTGAACAGATATCAATTCAACCTTAAATATACACATTGGCTTATAAATGTGCCCTGAGGGTTGAGTGGCATCGAATATCTAGGAGGATCATAAAAGAAGGACATCGACCTCTAACTATGTGTTGGACTTGGAGGAGGAGTTATAGGAATCCAACACAAAAGTGTGTTGCAAATTTCGGTATGAAGTCTGAGTGTGTAACAACTTCATAAGCTTAGAAAGAAGCACTATAACTCCAGTGTTGTCCTCTAGAGGTGTGTGTTCCGAGTTTGCCTAATAGAATCGCAAAGTACTGTGATCATGATGGTGCAATGACAAACTCAAGGGAACCTAGGACTCACAAGTTGGTGAAACAAATAGAGTATGTAATACAACATCATACGATAAATCGTGACAACAGGTGATGTGTTTAAAAGTGGGAGCGATTGACATGAAAGGTCTAACATATTGATATACATAGTGTTTACCTCAAAATACTTATGAGGATCACGCTCATAGTATGGATCTGTACGTAAAATCAATCACAAGAAGGTGAATGTGTAAATAAGCTAGGTCTGATATATACACACTTAATACTCTGATAAAGCAATTGTATTATGCTTAAAGTATAAGTGGAAGATCGTTGAGATTGTATACTAAAAGCATTTATGATTAAGTGTGTTCGTTTGATACACTGGTCTTCATAAATGTGTTACATCAACATAATCAAAATCTGATATAACAAACATACGATATGAACTATAATATCCTATTATCTCACCTATAGGGATGATCATATGGTGTGTAGGAGATAACATAGGATTATATGAATCGTTTGACCTAGCAAGATATAAACAATATCACGGTTGAGACAGTTCTAGGATAGGTTGTCGGTTTAAGCTGCGGCACATCAGTTTATAAGTAAGCTTATCCTAGCTACTTGGTGTGTCAGTACATCTTTATGTATTGATGGGATCAACTGCGTCATTCTCATTGACATATGAATGAGTCAGATATCAACATACTTGTTATGATCTTAAACCTAATGGAAGGTTAAAGGGCATGCACAAGTTGACTACATTTTGACTTGCTATGGTGGCGAGTCTTTCATGTACTCTTATACCTGCATCTTGGGTGTGGCGGTTTGTGTGTGGCCTGCTTAGGCTAGACATGTAGGTAATCATATCCATTTTAGGATGGGAACATTCCCTGAGGAGATCACAAGGTTCATTTTGCTAAACCTTGCACGTTGAATTATTAATTCAGGCATAAGTGAAAATGAGTGAGTGGTACTACTCAGGAAATAAGATATTAATGAATTGTGGCTGATTGTCATAAGCCAAATTAATTAATTAATGTCCGGAACCTTAAATATGTGGATCATTCAAGTTTAATGCAACCCATTCTTACTTATGTGGTAATAAAGGGGTGAGTCAACGTTGATTTCTTTGGTGAAAGCAAATTAATGTTTTATTAATTAGTTTTGGGTTGGACATGGAGAATTAATTAATAAGGAGTGTCCACTTTATTATTTGCATTTGATCCCTGGTCTGGCCCACAAACTGCTCAAAGCCCATTAGTATTAGGGTTTACAACCCCTAATACTATATATACTCGTTCTTTCTATTAGTAAGTGAATTCAGTATTCAACAGAGAGTATTGAGAGAAAAGAGAGAGAGAGAGAGAAAGAGAGAGAGAGAGGGAGGGCGGCGGCTATCAGAAGGGAGGAACTAATCGAATCTTTTGGTCTTTTGATTCAACTCGGCAGTGTATCCTCACCAGATTTCCGAGGAGCAAGGGAACAGATCAGAAGATCAGATCTGTAAGAACACCAACCAACTCAATCAATCGCTGTTATTCCAGCTGCAGGAGTTGAGGTACTACTAAATCAATCTACTGCAATTAATTTTGTAGAAGCATGCATAGGTTTGCCTGGTTTATTTAATCTAAATTTATTTTTGATACCTAAGAACGATTCTTGGCAAAGTAAATTAAAGTGACAACTCATGTTGTCTATTGTAGACTCGAATCTTACAAAAACTATCTCAGTGGTGATTATTAACGATCAATTTTGAGTGTTCAAGAATCTAAAATATAGATGGAATCGGTAAGAGAGCAAGGTACTGTAGAAAAGTGAGAGAACTTGTTGTTAGGTTTTATTCATATGATATTCACCTTTTTATAGAAGTAAGTTTAGTCAAGTTAGGGGTCTTAATCATCATGATTTAGGGGTTTAAGGGGTTAATCCCGGGACTCCTGGGATTAGTTACAAAAATAATACTCCCTCCGTCCCAAATTAATAGTCCCATTTTGAAATGACACAATAACCAATGTTTGTGAGTGTAGTGGAATTAATATTTTATTTGTGAGTGTGAAAAAGTTTGCCATTTTAGGAAATGAGACTAATAAATGGGACAAACCAAAAAGGAAAGTGGGACTAATAAAATAAGACGGAGGGAGTATTTTTGTACTATGAATGCGACAGGTCGACTCTTTTAGGGTTATCCTCGAGGTGGAGGACCTTTGCTCTATCAACGATGGTCGGCTGTCGAAGTGTATTGATAGCTCGAATGATGCCATTGGAGCTTTAACTGCTTTGGTTTGACCTTTTTAGTATAGACCCTTTTTTACCTTGCTCGAGGTCGACCTCTGCTAGCTCTGAACTTGCATAGTTTGGTAAACATCTGAATTCTCCAGTGGTTCTCGGCTCTGGCCCAAATGATATGCTTTGCTCAGCTTCTCTCCATGGTTCAATTTTGACCATCAATAGTGATAACTATTTATATCTCACTAGATTGAACGATCTATACGATCTTCTGTGATCTCTTACACATCGTATGATCTCTCTATCGATGAGTTAATTGGATGTGTTTGTTCGTATAGTATGATTGTTAAATCAGACAGGAGTTGTTTATTGCAAATCATTAATGATAACTAGTATAACAAACATAACATTTCGCAATATACCAATTCCTACAGTAATCTCATGAAGGAGATTGTGAGTAAGAAAATGTCTAGAGGAAGTTTAGTGAGAGAGAACGCAGTTGTCATGACTCACACTCTTTAAAGAATCAGAGAAGTAGAGAAGTAGAAGATGAAGAAGAACAAAGAAACAAGAAATCCAAACATGATGAAGACAAAGTTTAAATCCATGCTTATTTTTAGTCTTCATCTTACCTTTGTAATAGTCAGGACTTGTATTCAAATGGCTAGTATCTATAAAGTCTGACTATCTTTCAAAACAATATCTCATTGTCTCAATTATTTATTTTGCTCTGATACTTTGAGGTGATGCAATATAAAACTAAGTCCAAGCTCTTAATTTTAGCTTTCTGATAAATTAGTATAATGTAATAAAACTAAGTTCAAGTTCTCAATTTTTCAAAAATATATTTTTTTAAAGCATTGCGGAATAAAATTAAGTCCAAGTTCTTAATTTTCCATCACTGAGGCAGAGGTTGCTCAAACTGATACGTGTCAGTTTGATTTATTTTCGGAGCATTAGAGCATCCACAGTCTTGCAACTCCTTAAAATTTTATCTACCTCTACACGTACAGCACATCAACATTTATCATTATTTTTAATTCTAAATCAAATTTTATTTTCATCACTGTAAATTACTTATGGGTCCCATTTAACAATCAATATAATATATAATAAATTAAAAAACAATTAAAATTATTTAAAAAAAACAAAATAAAAAACTTCAACAACTACAAATGAAGCCCAACCTAAGAAAAGAGAGTGTAATGCATGCATAGCTCCTTTGTGTGGCATGCCCAAGATGTGCGCGTGAGCTAGAAAGTGTGGGTCCCGCTATTTTTTTATCTACCAAGGTTGATGTTTGTCTACCTTCTTTCAACAAATTTTTCTCTCTCTCATGTCATATCACTACCGCTCTCCTAATGACAGGTAGATAATTGATTTATCTTCCTGTGGGTGCTCTAATCCACTATCATCAAACATTTTACTACCACGTCAACAACTACTTCTATTTAAATTATTTTAATTTTTTTTTACTATCATACTATCTCACTTTTAATTATTCATAGGACCCACATCTCATAACCAATTAATTTAGTCTTTTATTAATTTATTAAATAAAAAATTAATAAAAATAAAATACAATAGTTATATTATTGCAAAAATAATTCATACAAGACGCAACTAATAAATAAAAAATAATAACATACAGTAAAAATATTAAACACTAAAACATAATGTAAAGATACAATTAATAACTCATATGATTAAAAAAGGAAAAACGGTGGAGTTTAGTTAAGTAATTAATTAAATTGATAAGGGTGATTCTAAACACAGCCACATAATTTCTCAATACAACCCCTTATTTTAAAATAAATAAAATTATTATTTGATATTACTGTTATATCCTCATAACCCCTAATTTATTCTATTTTAAAAAAAAAAATGCAGCCGTTTGAGTTTAAACTATTTTTCTCTTAATCTCCTGGCAATTCACCTTCTGCATCCTCATGGAATGTACGCTATTTGCTATAAGTCTCGATGAAAGCATTAATTAATGAAGCTCTTGTAAAAAGAGGCATATTACTACTTCGTTATCTCCTTTGGCTTTTGCAAGCCAGATAGACTTTTACTTGTTGATTTGCTACCATTTGTGAGAAATTTCCTTGATTTTATTTTTCTTGCCCTTGTCTCTCTTTCTCCTGACCGACCTCTTCAACTCTTCCACATCACCCTCTTCTTTGGGCTCGTCATGTTCATTGCTGCCATCTCTTTCTTAGTGGTCTTCTCAGTCCAAAGATAAATTGGATGACTAATGAATTTTTTGTGTTTTTTGTCAAGATTATTAATTCTCCTTTCCTCAAGGTATTCTAACTACATAATACGCAGGAAGGATAATAAGTTATAACATTTAAATGGATGAGTTTATATAGTTCTCAAACTTCTAAATGCTAATATCATGTAGCCAGTTATCTCATCCAGCCGTCAACATCCTTCTCGACAGTGAATGAGCCACAAACTTGTGATTCCCATTAATGCAATCATATGAGATGTATAGCAACAAGAGAAGTGGCTGTGAGAATAGAGAAAGAAGCGAAACATATTTTAAGTTAAAAAGGGGCTGCGTTCTACTTAAATGAAGGGGCTGCATTTTTTGTAAAAATAGAATAAATGGGGGGTTATGAGGACATAACAGTAATATCAAATAATGGCTTTATTTATTTTAAAATAAGGGATTGTGTTGAGAAATTTTGTGGCTGTATTTAGAATTACCCGATAAACACTTTAGAAAAATTCTAACTACACATTTTTTAAAAACTGTCAAATAATTTAATAAATCTATAATGACTTATTACGTATTTTTTTAAAAATTATCAAAAAAAACTTAATAAACATTAGTAATTAACAATTAATGCATTAGTTGTTTCACATTATAAATTAATATACAATTTAATCAATACTCTAAAAATATGTAATAATTGAAAAAATAAAAAAAGACTAAATATGTAAAGTTTTCTCAATTACACAATAACTACTTTCATAGTAGCCGCGTGTTCTCTCCACATGGTGGGCCCCACTGAAATATAATTACCTGGGTAGCAAATTAGTTACCTCTCTCTTCTCTCTCTTTCCCCTCTGTGATCCACCTCACCTCTTCGCTCTCTACCACATTATCTTCTACCCCAAATTTTTATACCGCAGTGGATGCTCTTAGACATACTCTAACTGCGACCTCAAAGCTGAGATCGCATGCCAAGTCATCTATTATATATAAATAAAATTGTTGTTATATTTTTTCAGCAACCGACCACGGCTGCTTCCCAATTCAAATCAACCATTGAGGTCCCATGGCCCCACACGGTAAGGTTTTTTTTTTATTTTTTATTATCTAACCAATTAAATGAAAACACTTGTCACAATATTAATAATTAACTAATTTAAGTTAAATACAATACAAAAATTGATATATATTTTATAAAACACTTAATAATTTTAACTAGCAAAATTTTTAAATATAGTTCAACCTATAGCAACTCTTATAAAAACATTCAGAATATAGCAAAAGTGTTTTGACCAAAGTTTGAATGGAGTTAAATTTACAATTATACCCTCCTATGTATTTCTTTTATATTTATCTTAATTTAATTCCATTTACACAAAATGAAATTCCGTCTACACGATTAATTAAAATTCTCAAAAATCCGCTTAAACAATTTTGGTATCAGAGCTCTGTTAATACTAATAAACAACCTATTTATACAAATACTACTATTCATAATGATAATTAAAGAAACCTTATCATACGAACAATTAATAAAATATCATGAAATGGAAGTAGAAATTAAAAAGGCAATATTATCTGCAACAAGAAAACTATATTTTATATATGATAATGCAGAAAAACAAAAAATAAGATTAGATATACAATTTTTAGAAACAGAAGAAAAAATAGCTGAAGAATTCACACAAGAATATTCTAATAGATTATTACGACAAACCACTTTGCTACAATAAGCAATTTTGAGATGATAACATTAAGAAAACAAATTTTAAGAATTCAAGAAACTATAAAAACTTACAAAACAATTAATAGAATTTCATAGAGTAGAAAATGAAATATATGAAATGCTTCGATTAGAAGCTTTATTAGAAGAATTAGAACAACAATTAATAATTCTAATAACTATATGACAGAAGGGAATTCAAAAGTATCTAATTTAATATTAACATTAATAGAAATAATTAAAGAAAATCAAAAAGAATTATTAGATTCAATAAATCGCATAAAGAAAATAAAAATACGAAAATATAAATACCAAGATTTAATAAATTTCTTAAAAGAACAAGGAGAATTAGATAATGAAGAAATATTAACAGGAAAAGAAAAATGTCTTGAATGTAAAGAGGCATTAGAATTAATACAGGAATTAGTAACAAAAGGGACAACTAGAAAATTAATAAAAAATGAACCTATAAAATTAACACATAAATGGATACCACCAATTCGAAGATAAACGAAATAGAAAATTATCAAAATTAATAGACAAATTACTAATACATGATTTAAATGTTGCAAGAATAGATGAAGAAGATGCTCAAGGTATCATATATGGAATAGATAGTGATGATGAAAATCCAACATTAAATATGGAAGAAGATGAAGAAGAAAAACGTAAAAAAGAAAATTATATTAAGCAACAAGAAAATGCTTCTACAAGTAATGAAACACGACCAAATAAATATGAAAAAAGCTTTATTGATTATATGTATAAAAATGATTATACATATAAAAAAGGAAAATACAAAAAGAATATTCCACCATCATATATTCAAAAAGAAAGAAGTATAAGTAGTGGAGTATTAAACATAGATTGTGCATCAAATGCATCAAGTTTAATTATGTTATGGATAAATCAATTCCGAATGATAGTCGAAACTGATGATGATACAATTAGCAATTTACCACTAGAAGATTTTCTAACATATATAATGTATAAAGCTACGGGACAATTATCAGACTGGTTACAAACAACGCCATATAATTATAACAACTATGCAAAAACAGATACATCAAAGGAAGCTAAATTTGACCTTCTAAAACAATTAGCCAAAGAAATATTTGCAGAATTTTTTGGGGATGAATCAGAAACGACACGAGAATTTGAAAAATCACATATTATAAAAATACTAAGTAATATGGCTCTCTGTGACCCATGTTTTACAGAAAATTTCTTTTGCCAAATAAGAAAATATTATTATAGAACACCATATAGAACTGGTCTATTAGATATAGTAAAAAGTAAACTACCACCAGCAATGTTACGATATATAAATATACAATTAACAAACCCAACAAAAACTAAAACAACAGAAACATTAGGATTAATAGAAAAATATGCATTAGAATATAGAGACGATTTGTGTATGAGAAAAACTGAAGAAAAATATTTAGAAAAAATAAATATACGATGTTAAAACAACTTGAAACAATTCCACATCAATATGGATGTAAACCAGAAAGAAAGAGAAGATATAAAAAACAATATTATCCTCGATATAAAAAATATAGAACATTTAAAAAACCATGGAAACAAAAATATCAGAGGAGGTATAGAAAATACGATAAATACGATAATAAAAACACAATAAATAAGAAAAATTCGAAAGAAAAAAAGACATGTAGATGCTGGAAATGTCAATAATTTGGTCATTATGCTAATGAATGTCCAAAGAAAAACTTATATAAAGAGAATAAAATAAAACTAATATACTCTTTAGGGCTCGAACCTATAGAAGACATATACGAAGAAGGCGAAGAAATGAATTTCGATACATATAGCATAGAATCTGAATCTGAAACTTCTAGTTATACAGAAAGTAGTGATGAGCAAGAATAGTACATTTATAAAAGTAAAACTATTTAATAAATATACTTTTGCTTATATAGATACTGGAGCAACTATATGCCTTGCACAAGAAAGAATGTTACCAGTAAAATATTGGTCAACACTAGAAAAACCAATACAAGTAAGAATTGCTAATAATAAAATTATCCAAATAAATGATAGAGAAAAAAGATCTTGTAATACTTATTGAAGGAAGAAAATTCCCTCTAGACACCCTATACAAACAAGATACAGGAGTACCATTAATACTAGGAAACAATTTTCTTAAAAAATATTACCCTTTTATTCAAGAAATTGATAGAGTAAAATTACGTTGTCCAGCAATGGAAAATCAACGTAGACATTTAGTTACAACAAAGATATATACTACACTTTCTTTTTTACAAGGAAAAATTATCCATGAACTTAAAAATCAATTAATTTTGTACATTCACGAAGAAATTGAAATAAAAGTCTTGAGAATCCTCGATGAAATAAGCAGTCAAGATCCTTTAGACCCTATTAAGAATATAAATACAATGGAAGTTAGGATAGAATTAATAGATCCTAATAAAGAAGTAAATGTACCAAATAGAATTCCATATACAGAAAGAGATGTCGCAGAATTTAAAGAAGAAACAGAAAAATTATTAGAAAAAGGAATTATAGAACCAAGCATAAGTCCACATAGTGCACCAGCATTCTATTGTGAAAATCATAATGAAATTAAACGGGGAAAAAGAAGAATGGTTATAAACTATAAAGAAATGAATAAAGCCACTAGAGGAGATGCATACAAATTACCTAGGCAAGATTATATTTTTAATAAAATTAAAAAGGCAGAATGGTTCACAACCCTTGATGCAAAATCAGGATATTGGCAGTTACGATTACATAAGGATACTAAACCTCTAACAGCATTTAGTTGTCCACCACAAAATCAATATCAATTTACAGTTATGCTATTTGGATTAAAACAAGTACCTAGTATCTATCAACGATTTATGGATAATAATCTTAAGGGGTTTGAATCTATAAGTCTAGCATATATTGACGATATTATAATTTTTACTTTAGGAACAAGAAAATATCATTTAAATCAAGTTGCAAAGATTCTACTACAACTAAAAGAAAAAGGAGTAATTCTAAGTAAAGAAAAAGCAAAAATAGCATTAAAAGAAGTGGAATTCCTAGGAATGAAGATTTTAAAAGGGGGATACATAGAACCACAAAAATATTTATTTGAAAAAATTAATAAATTTCCAGATAAATTAGAAAATAGAAATCAAATACAACAATTTCTTGGATGTTTAAACTACATTGGTGAAAAAGGTTTTATAAAACAACTTTCAAAAGAAAGAGCATTATTACAAGAAATGATATCAGAAAAGATTCCATGGAAATGGATAATTAGTGCAACACAAGCTGTAAAAGCTTTAAAAGAATTATGTAAAAACCTTCCAAAATTATATCTACCAAAACCAAACGATTTACTCATTTTAAATACTGACGCAAGTCAAGATACTTGGGGAGCAGTCCTTCAAGCAATCCCAGGTGTTTATAATGATTTCAAAATATTTATCACAAATAATAAACCATCTGAAGTAAAAACATTTTTAAAACAATTTAAGAATATATTATTAACGAAATGGGCATCGGGAACATTTAAACCAACTGAGAAAAATTATACGGTCCATGAAAAAGAAACACTTGCATTAATAAAAGCATTACGAAATTCAAATTGGACTTACAACCAAAAAAATTTATATATCAAACGGACAGTTCTTATACAAAACACTTTACAAAATACAAGATAAAAGAATCGTATAATAAAGGACGATTGCTTAGATGGAGCCTTGAAGCTCAACAATACGATTTCTTATCTTTACACATTTCAGGCAAAGAAAATAATCTAGCAGATACATTAACAAGAGAATGGAAGGAGTGCGATCCATCCTGAAAACAGAAAGAGAAAGATTATTAGAAAAAGCAAAACAACTTCGTCTGCAAGCACAACAATTACAAAAAGAAGCAAGCCAAGCAGATAAAGAAGCACAGACAATAGAATTAATGCTTAATTCATCCAGTGACAAATCAACCGAAGATCTTCCATCAGCAACAATCAAAGATAAATCAAAGACAGAGGAACAGGCAACTGGTGGATCTCGATCTAAAGAAAAATTTGATGAAGAAGAAAGAGCTAAAGCATATTATGTTATTTTTACTGGCTTAAACACAGGAATATATGATGACTAGAGCAAGGCAGCAATCTTCATCAACAACCAAAGCGGCATCATCTACAAAAAATACCCTAGCCTACAGGAAGCAAAAAATGCACTAACAGAGTACCGAAGTACTTATGCAGCAAAAGCAGCAATGCCAGGACAACCACTTTAATCAAGAATGGCAAGTCTAGGGCGAATCCCTAATAACAATCCACTAACAATAAATTCTATCCCTACTAAACAAGAACTGGAAGAATTAACAAAACTAACCAAAACAATTTTTGATCAAGAGTATAATTTCTTGGTTAATTACACAATAGCAGACAAACTCTCAAGCATATACCCTATTGAAGGAATATTTCAAGGGCCCAAGGCAATTGTTTTACCAGAAGCAGATCCTATTAAGACATATATGATGTTCCAAAGCGGACTCATAAGTACAATCTACTTCAGAAGCATGGATATATTTCGATACTTCCCAAACTACATGAAGAAAGCTATTCAACAATATCATTCAGGAGTGATAAAACAAAGAGAAGGATTTCTGAAGATATTTGCAACATACCCACTATTCTTCAATGAAGGAGAGCAAGCAGGACAAGTTAGAAAATGTGTGAGAAAATGTATCGTTTTAACTGATTGCTATGCATAAAATATTTGTGTTGCATATCTGTTCCTCTGATTGATTCCTATCAACAGAGAGATGAGAATCAAGATCTAAATGGTACTTGAGCTTCTGTGAAATAAAAGGTTAGCAAGCCTAACATCTAGAGTTAGCAAGCTCTATGATGACTTATGAACAAAATCGATCGTGTCTCAATGCTGTGTGATACTGAGACCTTGTGCACAAATTGGTGATAGTGGATAAAATGGTTCTACCATTTCCAACTGTACATCGTAACTTGGAAGTAGGCCAACTTCCAGTTACACAACGTTAAAACAGATATGTTAACATTTTAGTTAGCACGTGCAAATAAAATGTTTTAGATAACACGGTTTCTTTCAACAAAACCCCGTGTTTATCTGTGTGAGTTGCATAGCATTCTTACTTAAAATGTATTTTTCGGGCATGTTTCCACGGGGTACAATAGTACTCAGCCCCTCGTATTATTTCTAAAATACGCAGGTTAAGCAGCGAGGATGGAAGTGTGGGGTGTAAACAAGCGAAGCAAGGATTTGTACAGATTTTGAAAGATCCTGAGATATGCATCTTCATATGCATATCTCCACTACGCTGCACACACTGCTGCACCGCTCTCTGAACTTTATCCTTCCCGTATTTTGAATGCTTTTGTGAGCAAATGTTTAATTCCTTACATTATTACCTTTCAAACATTGATAAAATGTGTTTAAACGTTATTTCTTATTGCTCTTTTGAATTATGATAAATCTTCCGCTGTTTTAATTTATGAAAATACTTGAAAATTATCGACCACGACTGTAGCGTGCCCCAAAGTTGGGAAGGTCAGTTGGGGGCGTTACAGAAGTGGTATCAGAGCGAGGTTTGTGAAAAACCTTTTGGAAACCGTTTTGAAACCATTTGAAACTGCTTTGAAAATGTCTTGAAAACTTCTAGTTTTTAAAACGTTTCTATTTCTGGAGTTGAATGAAAGTATTGCTCGTGCTTTACACCCCACTCCATCCAGCTCAACCTAAGGTATGTTTTAAAGTGTTTTAAAGTTACCTGCTTGCAAGTCTTGTTGGTGTTTGAGTCTTTTAAATGATTTGAAGTTGAAAATAAATTATGAAGGGATAGCACGATATGGACGTGACTATAAAGTTGAAAATGATTTGAAATTTGTACGAAAGTTGAATAAGGGTGGTTGAAAAATGTTATTGAAGTATGTGTGATGTTTTGTGTCGAGCAGAGTGCTGACACCGTTTGATTGATGGAAGAAATGATTGATGTTGCGTGGAGAAACGTATTAGTTAAGAACTCATGAAAGTTGTTTGATTTTGACATCAGTGTGATAATTCTTTGAAATTATGATTTCAAATGATGTGTTTTGAGAGAGAAAAAAAAATATATATATATATATATGTTGCAAGCAGTGTAAATTTTCGTGTTATGGCTTTAAAAGATGTGTTAACACGTGAGTTGAGCTGTATGAAATTATTGAAATTTTGAATTGACTTGAAGGTTATATTAGGATGGATTAGGACTGACCGACTAACTGTTGGGCTTTGAAAAAGCATTAACTTGATGAACTTAGGAAGATGACTGAAGTAATGAATAAGAGTTAATTATGTGTTTATGGAAATTGAAAATTTCTTACGGACTGGAAAATCCAGTGGTTGGTGTCGAGGTGCAGAATGTACCTGTGAGCCTGGCATATTTAGTCAAAGACTCGAGTGAGTAGGTTATCGCGAGGATCCGTAGGACCCTCGGCTTAGTATGTCGGAGGATTGAGTTGCCATCGAGACACAGGGTGTTAACCCATTCGTTAACAATTATTATCGATTATAATGTTGCAGAACTTACAGAAAATGGAGAACGTACAAGGAGGTAGAGGACGAGGACGAGGACGCGGACGCGGCCGAGGCAGAGGTCGAGGTCGTGGTCGGGGTCGAGGTCAAGTCAACCAACCGTATGAGTATGAAGTCCCGATTATGGAAGAAATTCCTTACTTGAATCCATACGAGAACGTGGAAATATTATCTGATGATAATAGTGGTACACATCAAGGTTCATATCAGTACCCACCACCGGAGGAAGCAGGGGCTGCAGCATCTATTAAATTGGTGGAAACATTCAGGAAACAACAGCCGCCGACCTTCGACGGACTTGGAGGTCCCGCAGTTGCAGAAGAATGGGTAAGGGAACTTGAAAAGATTTTTAAACACATGCGGTGCACCGAACTGGACAAAGTAAACTGTATGACGTACCAGCTGAAGGGAAAGGCCGATCGTTGGTGGGAGACTTATGTCAAGTCCCTTCCGCCAGCCGAGAGGGAGCAAATCAATTGGGAAAAGTTCAAAGAAGCGTTATATGAGAAGTTTATCCCTAAGCAATACAGAAGGGATCGAGAAATAGAATTCTTTCTCATGGAACAGGGCACCATGTCGGTCGAAGAATACGATACAAAGTTTGGCGAGCTACTGCAGCACGCACCACACCATGCAGACACGCCTGAAAAGATGGCGAATAAGTTCCTTGAAGGCTTGAAGGAGGACATTCGGACGCAGTTGTCCACCATTACGGATCTGACCTATCAAGAATTGCTGAGAAAAGCTTTGGATATAGAGGCTTCTAAAAATAAGAAACAATTACCGGTCTGGAAGGCACATGAGCCTCAATCCTCTTCTCAACCTCAGAAGAGAAAATTTGAAGAAGGTCCAAAACAGTTTCATCAAAGTCAGGGTAATCAGAAGCGACAAGAGCAAGGTTATCAGCAGAGCTATCCAAGGCAAAATTTCAATCAGGCATATCAGAGGAATGATAGGCAGATGGCTCCAGGTTACAACCAAGGGAGCGCCGGCCTACCTATGTGCAACAAGTGTGGAAAAGGGCACAGAGGGGAGTGTTATAGAGTGACAAGGCGGTGTTTCAATTGTGATGGATTGGGACATTTTGCAGATCAATGTCCTTCTGCCAAATCAGCTTCAGGGCAACGTCAGAACATGCAAAGGCCAGCTAACCAACAGCTGAGGGCAATACGGGGAAATTACCAGCCATGGAGGGGTAATGTCGGGAACAGAGGAGGAGGCCGACAAGGACGGGGAAACCAGCCTATGAATCAGGAGAGAGCACAACCACAACAGACTCGAATGGCAAGGGCGTATGCCTTGGAAGGGAATAAAGACGATGGAAACCTCACAGGTATGGGTGTTATTCATAATATACCTGTCATGGTGTTGTTTGATACCGGAGCATCCCATACATTTATCTCATCTGCATGCGTGGAAGCATTAAGGCCTAAAGTAGAGAATGGTAGGCAAGAGTTGAACGTAGCAATGCCTTCAGGAGAAATAACTACCACTACTTTAGTATGCCGTGATTTAAGAATCAAATTAGGTGAATATGAGATTGTAGTGGTCGAATTGAATGTAATGAACATGACGGACGTAGACATAATCTTAGGAATGGATTGGTTGTCGGAGAACAAGGCGACCATTCTATGTCGTGAGCGAAAGGTGATAATTCCACAGTCAGGAGACGAGGAGTCATTTGTCTACGGCTTCAGAAGAAGGCAGAGAGTACCAGTCATATCAGCATTACAAGCTTCAAAACTGTTGAACAAAGCCGAGAACCAAGCTTTCTTGGTGTACCTACAGGGAGAAGAAAAACCGGGCTTGGAAGTTCAAAATGTGCCGATCGTAAAAGAGTACGAAGATGTGTTCCCAGAAGAATTACCAGGACTACCGCCAGACAGGCAGGTCGAATTTACAATAGACTTGGAACCAGGTGCGGCACCAATTTCGAAAGCACCATATCGTATGGCTCCGAAGGAGTTGCAGGAACTGAAAGTTCAATTACAAGAGCTGTTGGATATGGGTTTTATTCGACCGAGTGTGTCACCTTGGGGAGCACCGGTCTTGTTTGTCAAAAAGAAAGATGGTTCAATGCGAATGTGCATTGATTATCAGGAGTTGAATAAGCTAACATTAAAGAATCGTTACCCGTTGCCGAGGATCGATGATCTATTTGATCAGCTCAAGGGAGCGAGTGTGTTCTCTAAGATTGATCTTCGATCAGGGTACCACCAATTGAAGATCAAGAAGGAAGATATTCCGAAGACAGCTTTCAGGACGAGGTATGGCCACTATGAGTTTATTGTGATGCCGTTTGGACTTACAAATGCGCCTGCTGTGTTCATGGATTTGATGAACAGGGTATTTCATCCTTATCTCGATAATTTTGTTTTGGTATTTATCGATGATATCCTTATCTATTCAAAGAATGAGGAAGAACACAAACAGCATTTGAGGACGGTATTACAGACGCTCAGAAATGAGAAGCTCTATGCCAAATTCAGTAAGTGTGAATTTTGGCTAAGAGAAGTGACATTCCTAGGTCACATCGTGTCAGCTGATGGCATAAAAGTAGATCCAGCAAAGATTCAGACGGTAATAGAATGGAAGTCACCAAAGACGCCAAATGAGATCAGAAGCTTTCTAGGTCTAGCTGGATACTACAGAAGATTTATTGAAGGGTTCTCAAAGATCGCGAAGCCAATGACACGACTGCTTCAGAAAGGAATAAAGTTTGAATGGACAGAAGAATGTGAAGAAAGCTTCCAGAGATTAAAAGAGCTGTTGACAACCGCACCAGTCTTGGCAGTACCAGAAACAAATAAGAATTTTGAGGTATACACAGATGCTTCCAAAAATGGACTAGGTTGTGTATTGATGCAAGACGGAAAGGTGATAGCTTATTCATCAAGACAGTTGAGACCGCATGAAGTGAATTACCCGACTCATGATCTAGAGTTAGCGGCCGTAATTCACGCATTGAAGATTTGGAGACACCATCTCTATGGAGTCAAGTGTGCCATATTCACGGATCACAAGAGCTTGAAGTACTTCTTCGAGCAGAAGAACTTGAATATGAGGCAGAGGAGATGGCTTGAACTAGTCAATGACTATGATCTGACGATAAACTATCACCCCGGTAAGGCAAACTCCGTAGCCGATGCCTTGAGCCGGAAGGGAGAGGCGCAATTAGGAAGTATGCTTACCAGAAAGAATAGCCTGATCAGAGAGTTTGAAAGGCTTCATCTGGAAGTTATATCACCCTCAGAAAGAAAGAGATGTAAAGTAGCAGCTTTGACTGTCGTGCCAGATCTAAGAGAGAGAATCATTGAGGCACGGAGAAAGGATAATGAGCTAGAGAAATTACGTCAAAAGATCAGAGTCAAGCAGACGGGTGAATATAGAGAGGCACCTGATAACGCACTAATGTACAGAGATAGAATTCTTGTGCCAAACAGTGAAGACTTGAGGAATGAAATCACGATACACCGTATACCGCTCACCCTGGAAGTACAAAGATGTATCAAGATTTGAAAACAAAGTATTGGTGGGACGGTATGAAGAGAGATGTAGCCTTGTATGTAGAGAAGTGTTTGGCATGTCAGCAAGTCAAGGCCTTACATCAACGACCATACGGGAAGTTGCAGCCGTTAGACATTCCTGAATGGAAATGGGAACATATTGCTATGGATTTCGTAACAGGATTGCCAAAGTCACAAAGAGGGAATACAGCAATATGGGTTATAGTGGATCGTCTGAAGAAGAGCGCGCACTTCTTACCCATCCGAGTGACATATGGGTCAGACAAACTGGCACAACTTTACATTCGAGAGATTGTCAGACTGCATGGAGTGCCAGTCACCATCACATCTGATAGAGACGCGAAGTTTACGTCCCGATTTTGGATGAGTATGCAACAAGAGTTAGGAACGCGTCTAAACTTCAGTACAGCTTTTCACCCACAGACTGATGGTCAGTCTGAAAGGACCATCCAAACACTGGAAGATATGTCAAGAACAGTTGTTCTCGATCGAGGAGGGAGTTGGGAGCTGATTTTACCACTGATTGAGTTCGCCTACAACAACAGTTACCAGGCGACAATTGGAATGGCTCCGTACGAAGCTCTGTATGGTAGAAAGTGTCGTTCGCCACTATATTGGGATGAAGTGGGAGAACGACAAGTTCTCGGGCCTGATGCTATCAGTGAAATGATTGAAGTTGTTCGTCAGATACGGGACAGAATCAAGGAGGCTCAGAGCAGACAGAAATCTTATGCTGATTCAAGAAGAGTCGAACTACAGTTCGAAATGGGCGACAAGGTATTCTTAAAAGTCTCGCCTTCGAAAGGAATCATAAGATTTGGAGTAAAAGGCAAACTACGACCGCACTTCGTAGGACCCTACGAGATTTTGGAACGTATAGGCCCAGTGGCTTATCGTTTAGCTTTGCCTCCGAGCATGGGGAATGTACATAACGTGTTTCACGTGTCACAGTTAAGAAAATATGTATATGATCCAAAACACGTGATCCGCCAGGAAGAGATTGTTCTGAATTCAGATTTACATTATGAAGAAAGGCCAGAAGCAATACTAGACCGAAAGACCCAAGAGTTGAGGAACAAATCGATTTCCTTTGTCAAGGTTTTGTGGAGACATCATGGACAAGAGGAAGCTACTTGGGAATTAGAAGACAAGATGCGGGATAAGTACCCAGAACTTTTTGAAGCACCCTAGCAAATTTCGGGACGAAATTTTTGCAAGGTGGGGTGAATGTAATATCCCGATTTTAATTAAGCTGATTAATGCTTAATTAAATTCAATAAAAAGGATATTATTTTGCAAATTTAATTATTATTTGCTTTTGAGACAAAATTGAACGAGATGGGTTAATTAAATCGAGCATTTATTTATAATTGCATAAATTAATCAGGAAAATGCAATTTAAATCAAACCCGAGAATATTAACTATCGGAGAAATTTATACACGAGTTAAGGTGGAGTATTTGAAGTGGTAGGTGGGGAAATATATTTAAAGTGGTAGGTGGGGAAATATTGAAGTGGTAGTTGGGAAAATTTTGGTGGATATAAATCCTATCTTCCCCAACACACCACCCACACCATTCCCGTACCCCTCACCAAACCTCCCCATTCGCAGCCCATCTTCCCTCTTCTTCTCCGGCCATATCTCGACGAACCGCCACCACCCTCGGATAGCTCTCTCTTCTAGCTTCAAATCGAGCTAAGGTGGAGCTCGTGAGGCGGAGTATTGGGCGAGATATCGAGGAGAGAAGGAGGGTCACCGGACTGTGGTGAATCCTTCCCAGCCCAAACCCTTCGCCCCACCCATCTTGCCGGCGACATTCCGGTTGATTCCGACCAGAACAGACCGAGCGACCACCACCATCGGAAAGCTCTTCCTTCAAGCTTCGTTTCGAGCTGAAGTAGGCGCCGTGAGGTTGAGAAACGAGGGAGATACGCCTCCATTTACAGAGACTGTTGGTAAGCATTTTCCGACTCCGTAAATCTACCCCCAGCCCCTTCTGTTCCTTCGTATTTTTCCAACCTAACGAGTGAGAATCTGGTCTCGATTTCTAAAGGTCAAAGAAAGATCGTGT
>JAPKLW010001144.1:223801-254021 GCA_026898455.1 Plectranthus barbatus | reverse complement strand
ACATGAAGGGCATAAGATATGCATCTAGGCTCGAGTTGGGCATGCCAGAGCAGATAGTTCGTCGAGGTGAGCTTAATATTGACCATGTGAATCATGGTGTAGGCACTTCAGGGTGGGCCATGAGAGGAAGAGAGACAAGAGGAGGAGGCTCAACGGGAAGGTGCTCGACGGGATTAGAGAGAAGAAAAAATTAGGGTTTCTGGCATATGTGGCTGATATCATGTTAACATAAAATAAATTTCTCATTTACTAATAAGATTACGAAGACAAAGTATATATAGAATACATGAAGGGCATAAGATATGCATCTAGGCTCGACTTGGGCATGCCAGAGCAGATAATTCGTCAAGGTGAACTTAATATTAACCATGTGAATCATGGTGGAAAGAGGTAGAGATGGCACTTCAGGGTGGGCCATGGGATTAAGAGAGACGAGAGGAGGAGGCTCAACGGGAAGGTGCTCGATGGGATTAGAGAGAAGAAAAAACCAGGGTTTCAGACAGATATGGCTGATACCATGTTAACATAAAATAAATCTCTTATTTATTAATAATATTACGAAAACAAAGTATATATAGACTACTCAAATCTATATCTAATCTATATCTCTATCTTGTAATCTTGTAATGTACTCCCTCCGTCCCACATTAATTGTCCCACTTTCCTTTTTCGTCTGTTCAAGCTCAATTGTCCCGCTACTAAGAAATATAATTTTTTTCACACTCAACAATAAAATATTAATTTCACTCAACTTATTCTACACTCACACTCATTGGTTATTGTGTCCGGTCAACCCGGGATAATTGAGCCGGGACGGAGGGAGTATCTTCCAAAAATAAAGACAATGAATCTAACATGGAAAACCAGAGTTTTGAGAGAAGAGGGAAATAATTTACTTCATCGACTTTGGATAGCTTGCTCGCACAATTCGGATCCGTGGAGTTGTAATAAGTGCCATTGCATTCAGCAATCACTGCCTGCAGGTGATGCATGCATGAGCTACTGTTTGATATTCTTTTCTCTTGCACAATGGGAAACATGTTAGAGACACATACCTCAAAAAGTTGGTCTGAAATAAGGCCCATTCCATGTGCAAATGGAACGAGAGCATTGCCATCAAACACATCATCAGTAGCTCCATTTCCCACCAAGTATCCCTGCAATCTAGTAGTTTACATGTGTGTTCCTTAAGGAAAGGATGCTCGGAATGTTGAAGGTCAATGCTTTTTTAAGATACATGAATTATCAAATACTATGTATATCCCAAAAACGAAAAATAGGAAAACATATCGTGAAGTTTTATAAATAGAGAGTTATATCACACATTTTTTTTAAGGAAAATATATCACAAAATTTGTCATCTATTGATGACTCAACAGTTACGTGTCACGTAGCAGTGACATGGCATTGATTAATTGTCACGTGGCAGTCACATGTCTTTTTCATTTTTTAAAGAATTTAAAATTTATATTTTTAATAATAATTTTTTATATAATACTTTTATTTTAAAAATAATTTTTTTAAAATAACTTTTTTATTTTAATAATAGTATTATTATATATCCTAATTTTATATCCTGTTATTCAAGAATTTTTAATATTAGAATATATAATAATACAATTATTAAAATAAAAATATTATTTAAAAAAATAAAAAAAATGTAATGTGGCATCTAGTCAGCGATATGTGGCATTGAATCAGCACCACATCACTGCCACATGGCACATATATAACTGTTGAGCCAACAATAAATTATAAATTTTCCTAACAGAAGCAAACTTCGTGATATATTTCTAATAGAACAAGTTCTCGATATAATTTCCTAATTTGTTAAACTTTGTAATACATTTCCCTATTTTTCCATCCCAAAAACTCATGAACTCATAATTTAATGCTATGTAATTATTTAATTTAATTTAATTTAGATACATGTATTAAAAGGTATATAGAACTAGTTCATTCATACACTAGTACTATAAATAAGTCTATACTGCACCATTTTCCATCAATTCAAGTTTACAATAAGTATTCACCGTACGAAGCATTCTCTCTTGCTGCTCTTGTTTCAATATCTCCACATAAAAATCTAGACACAGAATATGCAATGTCAATACCTTGAGGTTAATGATAGGCTTGACACCAATATCTATTCCTACAAAACCACGACAACAAAATCAGCAAGCAATTCCTAGCACAGAAAGGCACTTCTCATGTAATGAATGATTTTACCATTAGCTACTAAATAAGCCAAAGTTGGGATATAGATTCCAGCGTATGATTCTCCCGCTATGTAAAACGGGTTGGCCTGGAATTCGGGGTAGAGCTCAAACCACTAGCAAAACGACATACAAATTAAGTTGTTGAAGGTGAAATTCATGATCAAATATATTCAAGAATTCTAGTGTGTGATGTATCACCTTGAGGAGAAAGGTATGAGAATCGGAAGCAGTTGTAAGGTCTCCTGTCGAGTAGTCTGACATGTTTTTCGAGTATGAATATCCAACGCCGGCGGGGGAGTCTAGATATATGACACTAGATACCTGGTATGCAAAAAATTATTGATGATCTTGTCTAGTGGTAAATATTGTAGTGCAACTAAGAAACGAGGTTGTAATAATATCAAGAATTAATTAATCATAAACCTTGGACCAGCTGTATGGATTGAGATTCAAGGTGGGAAGGCCACCATTTGGCTCCTTTGCAAAGTTGAACGGGCCTGCAGTTTAAATCCCACAAAATCATGAACAAATGGAAACTATATGAAAGAAATCTCCAAATTTTCTTCTTTTAATTTCTGCATGGCTAATTCTGGCATGGCTCTCGTGAATCAGCCATGCAGTCATTTCAAGAGGGAAAAACAAAACAAAACAAAACGAATCAAACTTCAAGAAAAGACTTCCACAATCTCACCAAACTGAATCAATATATTAACACACAATGACACAAACCCAAGCAATGATAAGTGTAAGTAGGGCTGAGCAAGAAACGAAAAAACCAAAAATCGACCGAACCG
The DNA here is from genome assembly GCA_026898455.1 of Plectranthus barbatus. Classification (NCBI taxonomy): domain Eukaryota; kingdom Viridiplantae; phylum Streptophyta; class Magnoliopsida; order Lamiales; family Lamiaceae; genus Plectranthus; species Plectranthus barbatus. The sequence continues at coordinate 251,008 of JAPKLW010001144.1, read as the reverse complement.
AATAAATCTCAATTATTTTAGTTTTCGATTTGGTTCAATTGTCCCAAAAAATACTCCCTACGTTCCAATATTTGGTTCGGGTTACTATTTTAGGTTGTTTCAGTTATATAGTTTAATTTCTATATTTGATATTGTTTTCCCTGTTAACCCTGAATAACTTTAGAAAATGAAAATATTAAATATTATATTATGAAAATGAAAGGTTAATTAATGCTTTAAATAAGGATAATGTTGGAAGTTTGTTTAAATATGAATTAAATAATTTTTGACAAATGTACAAAATCAAACTGAACCATATAATCGAAATGGAGGAAGTAAAATATTCGATTATTTCGGTTCGATTATTTTTTGTTCAGAACCACCCAAAATACCCGAATGCTCATTACCGTGTTCATAAATAAAGCCATCGAAGCTAGAGCAACCCGGACCACCGTTCAGCCAAAGCACAACAGGGTCCTTTGATGGATCCCTTTCAGACTCCACAAAATAGTAATACAACCTCTTATCATCAATGGCCACATACCTGCGTGTGTGGAGAGAGAGAGAGGTAAATCTCTTAGACCCTTTTCTCCATAAAAATAACTCAATCCAAGAAACAGAGAAAACTGAGAAGAAATTCAATAAAAGACTAAAAAGATTCATTCTTTTTTCTCACCCGGCATAGTGTTTGGAAGGAAAACTGCCACCGAAACCAGGAAGCTCCGTAACAAGAGAGCCATCTGGCGCTGATGAGACAGAATGGAAGCTGACAGCTATTTGAGCAAGAATAAGTATCAAACAGTGAAAAGGTGCAAAAATTTCATGTTGAAAAATGGGAAAACATAAGACGTTTTTGGTCAATCTCCTGAATTCCCAAGCAATAACACACACACAGTGAAACGTGGGTTCGATCTTCTTTTGACTGAGGTGAAGTTCGACTCTAGTTGAGCTTGCAGTGGGACTGTGTTGGTTGTTGTGTGGCTATAAGTAGACTAAAAGTGGGGGGTGTAGTTACACTCTAGTTAATTTGGTTTGCAAGGAAAATGTGCTGATTGTTTGTGTGGATATCAATTCCACACTTGCATTTTATCACGACTACATAGGAGATAGGACCACTCCCGACCAATAAGAAATCAAACATGTGTGCAAGAAAAGAGCTCGAATCCTCGTTTTGGCACCTTGTCTTAATCTCGTTAGCCAGCGCAATACACACCACGAGCAAATATCGAGAATTCCAGCAACAACTTTCGATCACTCTCCTTATCACTTCTATTCACGCTGGCATTTCTCTCTTCACATTCTCATCCTCCCAAAAGGGTTCAAGAATTTTTTAGCCTTTCCTCGTCCGGATCTTTATGAGGTTTGATGATTGTCGGAAATGATTATGCTTTTTTATGTTATTTTTTGCTATGTTGTAAAACTCACCGGCGGCCAAAGGCGGATTTAGATAATTGAACCATTTTTATTATTTTTTTAAAATTTATTTCAAATATTCAAGTATTTTAATAAAATAAAACATAATTAATATGTATCAACATCCTAAATAAATAATTCTCAAGCATACAAGAGATGAAATATTAAATATATATCAAGAAGACTGTCCGCGAGGCGAGCCACCGGGGCGTGGGCAGCTGACAACGAGAGAAGGGAATAGTCTCGTGAAATCTAGTGTTGAGGTCTTGAGGAGGCATCTCAGCGTATGATTTTGCAAAAAAAGAGGTTGAAGTAATTAGATTTTATAAATAATTAACGCCAAATTTCTAACCAAGCTGAGTACTTCCTCCGCCGAGCCCGCCCTGACCAAGTACTCACCAACCACGAAAAGCAGCCTAGAAGTACCAAGTATGGGGTTTCTTAGCTTGGCCAGGGCCACCGAGCGCCTAGGCGGCGAGTACTTGGCCGCCCAGGCCGAGTTTTACAACAAAGATTTTTTGAAGTTCGATGGTTGGTCGGGGTCTCGTGGATGCAACACTCGATGAAAGTGATTTGTATTATTTAAAGAATTGACGTGTCTATGCAGGTATTGTTGTGAGTGAGTTGGCCTTGGGTTTTAGCCTTCAAGTCCATATATTCTCAGCCTAATACTTACCGAGGCCATTTTGTGTTGGTTTGGTTTGTGGACTCGTAAGTTGGTTCGGGTTATAGATCGATATTCGGTTGAATGGTTACAGACCCAACCCATCAATATATATATGTGTGATCTGGTTCGCTCAACTAAGTTGTTACGAACCTAATCCTAGATCCACCGCTCTCTTCACTCTCTGTGTGAACGCTCTCCCTTCTCTCTAACCTTTCGACCTTCTTGTGGCTTGAAATCATGTCCCCGGTGAGAGAATCTGTGAGCCTAAGGGTTACCTTTGTGTTGTCACCCTAAATCACCCACCTGCGGTCGGTCGGAGAGCACAAGCTCACATCAGGTGAGTTCTGAGCCAAAAGTCAGTCCCAGATCTAATCGGCAAGACATCGGTGCACTTGATCGGAGAGAGAACCAATGCAGCTTCTCACGGTGGTCCAAGCTTGAAGAACGAACCGTGTCCGTGCAAGGAACCCAAGTCCAGTCAGGACTTGGTCGGAGTCTACGAGTAACAGGCCGGTAACGGATCCAGCAGGTTTAAGACCCAAGAGTGGTATCAGAGCCAGGTTCCTATGGATCTGCAAGCCTGCTCACCGTAGAACTTGCATCGTCAGTGCCCCAGGGCATGGTAGGTAGGTCAGGTGTGTCCTCAACCAAGGCCCCCGCTCAGGTATAGGGCTCTTTCTACCCTAACCCCTTTTGTCGAGTCGGACTTGTATCATTTTCTGAAGTTTTTTTTGTTCTAGGGTTTTTTTAGGGTCGCATGCTAGTGAGGTGTTCCGATCTAAGTCGATTGGAACACATCCCCTTCCCCCTTTCTTCCCCAAATTGCATGGTTCAATAGTTCGGTCCAGACAACCGCAACCTAATGAACATCCATCTTACAGGTCAGGATAACCGCAGTAAGTTTGGATCCCTCTTTGTGTTTACTAGGTGCTACGTGCGCACTTAGGATAGTTTTTCAGGATCTTTCTTGTCTTCTGTTGTGTTTCTTGGTTGTGTGCCTTGTCTGTTTTGCTTTGTATTCTGTCTGTGGTTGGTCTTTGGACCACTTCTTGGTTATCAACTCTGTTCTTGTTGTTTTTCATTCCCGTTTTACATCTGGTTCTGTTTTACAATTCATTTTTTCATACTGAAAGGAAATAATTCATACTTGTGTGTTTATACTGCCTGCTTCTGCCATTATTTTTTATCAGCATGGCTTCTGGCATGGTTTTTCATGGTATGACTCCGTCAGAGAGATCGTCAGACTGTATGGAGTGCCAGTAACTATTACGTCTGACATAAATGTAAAGTTTACATCTCGATTTTGGATAAGCCTACAGCAAGAGTTGGGAACGCGCCTGAATTTCAGTACGTGTAGACATGTCTCTTTACCCTTCATATAGTGATTCAGCTCCTTGTTTGACACCTATCTCTTGAGCAGACAAGATCCAAAAAGATGTTTGATCATTGTCTTCAAGTGGTCCCGGAGAGAGAATCTTCTTCATTCTAATTCATTGCGCTTCACATGCTCTAGCATGACTTCTGGCCAAAATGCGATTAATAAGCTACAACATTCCAAATCTAGTCAAAACCTCACAAAAGCTTGCAAAAACTTATTAAAAACTAAAATGACCAAAATAAAATGCAATTAACATAAAGATCTAAATAAGATCACAAAGGACTCTAAATGAAGACATTCTTATTCAAAACAACACCCAAATCAAGTTAGAAAAGAGTAAAAGATAACTCTTTATCAGCATGCGATTAATGAAGTCTGAGATATGAGAAGAGTTATTGCGAGTGAGAATAATATCACCAACATAAACAAGAAGGAAAAGGAACGAGCCACCTCGATTATATATAAATAGGGAGGTGTCCGCGCGACTGCATGTAAATCCCAGTGAGAATAAGAAAGAACTCAGACAATGAAACCAGGCGCGCGGCGCTTGCTTAAGACCATAGAGAGCCTTAGATAAATGACAAACATAATTTGGTCGAAATGCGTCAGTGAATCCCAGAGGCTGCTCCATATACACAGGTGTCGTCAAAATACCATTTAAGAACGCATTTTTGACATCCAGTTGGTGAAGGGGCCTACCACGATGAATGGTGAGCGATATAATAGTGCGGACGGTGGCGGCTTTGACAACAGGCCTAAAAGTGTGGGAGAAGTCCATGCCCAAAATTCGCAAGAAGCCTTGAGCGACAAGACGAGTCTTGTGTCGTTTAATAGAGCCATCAGAGTGAAACTTGGTGCGGAACACCCATTTGGACCCTACAATATTCGTGTTTGGAGGTCGCGGTACGAGGCTCCATGTTTTGTTCTTGTGAAGGACACTCATTTCCTCAGACATAGCAGCGCACCATATTGGATCTTTGATAGCGGACTTATAACTCCGAGGTTCAGTAGCCTAAGTAGAGCACGATGTAGAGCCGTATCGGCATAAAAGGCAATGTGACGTGCTTGTAACCATAGGAGTGAATGGGTGGCAGAGCAGGGGCGTGTGCCACAGTCGGTGCCGGAGGTGCGGGAGGAGGTGCGGTTGCGGCTGAGCCCTGCAGAATAATGGGCTCAACAAAGGATGATACATCAAGTTGTGAAATACTTGCTCCGCCCGACGAACAAACCATAGGAAGTAGGAGCTCATCAAATCTTGCGTGTCGAGTGATACAAACCTTTGAAGTTGCAAGATCCAGACACTTATAACCTTTGTAAAGAGAAGAATATCCAATGATATCACAAGGGATGCTGCACAGAGAGAATTTATGCGCAACATAATCGCAAAGGCACGGATATACACGACATTCGAAGGGATGGAAATTTCCATAGTTTGGAGCGTAGCCTTATAATGCCTGAAAAGGAGAAAGTCAATCCAAAGGTGCAGCAGGAAGCCGATTAATAACATATGTGGCTGTAGAAAATGCATCAACCCATAAATAAAGTGGAAGATTAGAACGAAACAACAACGTGAGACCTATCTCAGTTAAATGTCTATGCTTACGCTTCACTCGACCATTTTGGGAAGGAGTATATGGACAAGATATAAGGTGATGAATGCCTTTTGTTTGGAAAATATCACGAACTGCGTGATTAGTAAACTTCGTTCCACCATCACTTTGAAAACGTTTAATTGTGGTGGAAAATTGATTTTCTACCAAAGCCACAAAAATCTTTAGATGTGCGAAAAAAATCCAATTTTTGAAGCAATGGATAAAACCACGTAAATCGACTGTAGTCGTCAACAAAGATAAAATAATAACGATAATGAGAAGATGAAGTAACAGGCAGAGGGCCTCATAACTCACAGTGAATAAGATCTAAGACACAAGAAAAATGTTTTTCATTCAATTGAAAATGTAAACGAGCACTTTTAGCACGTTGACAAGGAGAGCAAAGATGTCATTTAGGCAAACATGAATTAACTGAAATATTTCCTTGCTTGCATACCACAAAAATAGAGTCAAAAGACACGTGTCCCAGACGTATGTTCCATAACTCGAAAGATGCGTGAAGAGAATTGTGTTTCAGCTGAGAAATGAACGCCGACTGAAAGTGATCAAGGGTGTGAGACCGTATTGCGATGATCTCTGGCGAGAGTTTCCTTTGTGTGTCGGTGTTGAATGGTGAAATACTGATAAGAGAATAATATATCAACTGGATAATCAGAAGTTAGCTTACTGACAGATAATAACTTCTTGGTCAATGATGGAACAACCAAAACATCTAAAAGATTGAAGGAATCTGAAATACATGTGTAACCAATATGAGAAATAGGTAGAATAGCACCATTACCAACAACCACTTGATCGGAGCTGGAATATGCCTGCGTGGTGTCAAGACTGCCGATATCAGGAGTCATATGAGCTGAAGCGCCCATGTCAATAAACCAATCAGAATTGCTGGTTGGGGAAATCGAGCAACCCGAGCAACTCGATTGAAAGGCTTCAGCAAGGCTGGTTGTAGAAGCTTGAGAATATTGATCAAGACAGAAGGTGGCACAATGTCCGTCTTGGCGACACATCTGGCAATGAGGGGTACAATGATTGTTGGATCAACTGCGACCGTGCTTGGAGTTATTGCAAGGACCTCCAGTGGATGTGCCGCGGCCACAGGATGAAGAGGAAGCAACTAACTGATTTTGTCTATAAAACACAGCCTAAGAGACGGGGGCGGATTCCATGGATTCCTGAAGTAAAGAAAAACTTTTTGCCTTGGATACGAGATCACAAAAGATGGGAAGGTAAGTCAGCGCCATCTGAGTAATAGAAAAAGAAGAGAAGGCGGGGCCAAGGCCACAATGAAACCAGTGCGCCTTATTAGTGTTGTCAACCGGTCCCGATAACTACAAATTGATCACAGATGGATTTAAATTCATAAGCATAGTCGGAGACTGAGTGATTTCCTTTATTAATGAGTTGTAGGTCATCCTTGAGACGCAACTCACATGACTTCGATTTGTTACTAAACGCCGCATCCAACGCTACCCAAATGGCATCGGAGGTCGAGCAGCTGAGGACCTCGACCATGGCTTCTTCGGACAAGGTCGATAGCAGCAAACTGAGTAGTTTCTGATCTTGATGATGCTAGGAGGAATAGGCAGGGTTGGGCGAAGCGACACCGGTCGGTGAAGACAGAGTTGGCGACGGAGGTTGGGAGGAGCCATCCACAAATTTCAGAAGATCCTGACAAGTTAGAAGAGGCACGACTTGAGATCGCCGCACCAAAAAATTTGACGACGATAACTTGATGGTTATCCTGTGGACAAGGGTCAATAACAGGAGGGAATCGAATTTCGAGGCCATGGCGGCGTGCGAGAGAGATAAAGAGAGATGAACGAACGAGGGGGGAGAGAAGAGGATTGAAATTATCAGGCTGATACTATGATAGGGTCTGGAATATGTACCGTAAAATTGTATTTCATTGATTCAGGTATATATAAAGTTTACAAAGATATGAAAAAGATACAAAAAATATAAACAAACCCTAGATATATCACGTGAAAGATAATCACATTAATATCCACACTGTGCGTAAGGGGTGCGATCGGCTGCAAGTCGATTTTACTAGAAAAAATGAGAATTTTACAAACACTACCAGGTGTAGCAGCAAAGAGTAGAGAACATCCGGGCAGCAGTGACAAGAAATATAGCCATGTAATTTTATAGAAAACAATTTTTAAGTTTTGCTGAGAATAGATTTAAGCTGGTCTCATGCTATTGAGTGTTTTACACATAATTTAATCAAATTAGATACATATCTATTTAAAATTAACGCAATATTTTTTTGCATGAAGGCTAGAGATAATATATGTTATTGTGTAACATGAAAGTACGTGGTATTGGTGTATTGGAAGACTAAAGTCTTGGCACGAATCTAGTTCTCAATTAAGATATTGTTAATAATGAGTTTTATATATTGTGGTAAATTTTGCATAAATCATGTATAATCTAATTAATTTATCACGAATAAAACTTGTCTCTGATGTTCTCTCGTACGAGATGTTGTGATAAAAATACCTTGCCTAGATCAATACCTCACATGTTTGAGCTTTCTCGTAAACATCTGGGTATGCGTCTGGGTGAATTTAAATAAATGTATATTAAAAAAAAATTGTCCCCAATGTTACATGCAGTAGTAAAAAGTAAAAACATCTTCATCTATATTAAGAGGTCATTAGTTCGAAATTTCTAAAAATTTCTTTATGTGTAAATTTAAATAAATACAGTTACATTAAAAAAAAACATAATTAGCTAATAAACAAAAATACAACTGTGGTGTTGACTCACATGGGTCAAGCTCCTGTCCCTTGTAATTATAGAATTCTAGAAAAGATAGGTCTCCAAAGTTTGTATTTATTTAACAAATACATATATTTAATCTATTGTTTTTGGAATATTATAAAAAAAATTATAATTCAGTGTTTCCGAATAATATAATAAGTAAATTAAAATTGGTAGAAACTAAGGGGGTATTTGCACCTTGATATATTTTGATGATTTTTAGCCAAAAATCTGTAGTAGGTTCGATTAACTCGAGCTAAAATACATGTTACGATTGAAATATTTTAATTCGAGAAATTTCTTTTAACTGAATAACTCTAAGCCCGTTAGGGCTGAGCCCAAAAAATAATGTATTGGTCTGATTGACCTGATTAATTCTTTTTTGAATATTTTTATCATAATTATATTAACAAAACCTACATAATTTAATATCACATTTCTTGATTAAATTTTAAGTTAAATAATATAAATTGTTTATAATATATATATAATTAGATCCTTGAAAAATATTTAATCATGAAGTTTAAATATATATAATTATTAATAAAATGATAAAATAATATATTTTTAATATTTAAATGTATGAATAAATAAAGATTGTAATATGTTTTTAAATTTCTTTAAAGATAAAACAAATAGTTTATTATTTAAAAGATTATTAATAAAGTGAGAAAATATTTAATTTCACCAAAGAATTGCCTATGGATTAGGGTGAAGATATGTCAATCCCAAAAAAATTAGCCAAATTTAGCCCAAACTAAATTATCTTCAAGTTTGATAGGCATCCCTAATAATGTTATTAAATATATTAGAATTTTAATCGTAATAGAGAAAATCAAACTGAAACAAAACATAAAGATGGGCCATATATACATACATGAAGCAGAAAAATTGCACGATTAATTAATTTCCAACAAATAAATACAGTTGTGTATTTGACGCAACGTTTTGGTTGACATTTGCAGGGAAACCATCATCTAATTACACAAATACACACACAATGAGACAAGATCTAAATGATATTAATAATTTGGATAAATTCTATTTCTATATATGAAGTAATCCACGCCATGGAAGAGCTTGCTTCACCTTCCAAATATAAAATACTATAAACAAGGATGGATACAAACTCGAAGTACCATTGAATTCGATCCCATAGTACCATTGAATTCGATCCCATTTCATGGGATCGTGCCATATAATTTTTTTTAAATATAATTAAAAAAATTCAGCTCGTGGGGAGCCAACCCACAGATTTTTAACTTATATATATCTTTTTACTTTGAAGATTTTTTTTTCATTTGTTTTGCCTTTTTTACATAAGGTCCAATTGAGTGTATCCAAATTGATTCACCAATCTTTGATTAATAACCAACTTTTTCACTTACTTTGATTTTCTAAGCTCAATTCTTACAAAATATGAAAATATGAACGGCTCAACTAACCCACTTGAGATTCTCTATTCCATTTTTCATGTCTCACTTCATATTCTACTATTAAAATTATTAATTTTTATTTAATATTTTTTATAATTTTAATCTATTATAATTTCCGTAGGGTTCATTCCGCCCGGTATATAATATTTTTTAGCAATTAATTTTCGGTTTTCACCTAAATTTTGATTTATTAAAATTAATTAATTCATAATCATAATTTGTGTGCTTATAAAATTTTGATTTCTGTTTAGAGTATATCATATAATAATTAATTTTTGTTTTTATAATAACAGTTATTAAAATTAGTAAGAGGCAATGGAACACCGAGAGGAACACTATTGTGGGACATTGTTGAATAATCTCACATTGATGACTATGGATCTGGGAATATACTACTATATAATGGTGAAGTTCCTCTCTCTTTACAAGCCGGTTTTGTAGGGAGAAATGAGGATATTTACATTGTATCAGAGTCTAGTTCAGTTCGATGTGGGACCCGATTTATCCCAATAATGGAACTTGGCTTATCCCGATGATGGGATCCGTGAAGCTCTACGCTGAGCGTGAGGGGACATAAGATTAATTTGATCCGCAACCGACCTTATGCAGTAGTGAGTTTGTAAATTTTAGAACCAAAACTTCAAAATACAAGCAAATTAAAAAGGAAAAAAAAAAAGCAAAGTTGGTCTATTTCTTAGACAATAAACCCTATATAAATATTAAATAATGCATCTGTAAGTAACAATTTATGGATATAATAATAATTAGAGCTAGCTTATAATATTCTTGAAGAAGAATATTCAAGAACCTGTCTCATGATCTCCACCTGAGCTCTAAGGCACTTGATATAATGACCCGTTTCAATCAACAACCTGCAAGAATCCATGGCTTCGCCACCTGGGACAACCTCGGAGAGATCGTTCAATCCCTCGTGTCCAAACCTCGTACCACTGCTATTTCTCGGATTTCTTCTTCTTCTTCTTCTTCTCCTTCTCGGAGCCATCCTCTCTTTTCCATGGATCATCGTCAGCTTGTGATGCGAGATCTTCTTGAGCAGGGCCCGGCTCCACGCCTTCCGGGGGCCCACCGCGGAAGCCATGGATGCGTAGGCAGCAGCTCTGACTGCGCGGTGTCGCCTGGCCTTTTCCGCCGTTGATGGTGGTGGTGAAGGTGAGATGCTCTTTGTCAGGCTGTTTAAGGCGTTGAGGAACCGAGCGGCGAGCTTCTTTTTGAGGGGGTTTTTGGAGGCGTTCTTCATTTTGGAAATCAATGGAAAAAAGAGGGTTTGATGATGGGATTCAGAAAGGTTTAGGGTTTGAGGAGTTTTTAGAGAGAGGGGGAGGTGTGTGTGTGTGTGCATATATTAGTCAGAGACAAATTTTTGTTTCTGACAAAATGATAACTTCAGTTGGGAATTCTGACACGAGAGATCTGTTTATTTATATAGAACTAAATGGTACGTGTGTTCATGTCGGGAGAGAGAGAGTGAGGGGGTGAGAACTGAATTTTATATTCCATCCTTCCTAGGAGTAGTCCCATTTTCCTCGGGTACAGTTAGTAATATAGGGTCCAGTTAGTAATATTTATGAGTGTAGTAAAATTAATATTTTATTGATGAGTATGAAAAAATTTATTATTTAAGAAAAATGAAACTATTTTACGGAACAAATAAAAATAGGAATGAGACTACACCTGCTCGATGTTGGGAGTAATTTATATATATTGTGTTAAATATATTTCAATATTGAATATTTATTAACTATTCCATATACTAATTTTACTGTAGTATTTTTTGCTAACAAATTAAAGTTGAGAAACAAATTAACATCTATTTAATAATATCTTTTGCTGTTGAGTTTGGATATTCACTTAAGTTGAGCCAACTATATATGTATTGTATGTAAACATTAGCTCCTACACTTTTAATTTTGTTCTAGTAATTAAATTCTTCTACAAGTATTATACATCGGTTCTATATTTTTGTAAACATTTATTTTGATTTTTTGTTGAAGTGAAAATGGGTACTAATTAAGTAAATCAAATATATAAAAAGGATTTAGTGAAATATATATACAATTAATCGGATTAGAATAATTTATGCATATAGCCCAAAATCACTCTTTAATTAGATGCCATTACAATATCAAATGGACATGGAATTGACTTTTATGTTTATTAAAAATATCCGATCATAGCTGTAAAGTAACAAATTAAAAAACTAAATCTAATGTGTTTTTTTTTTAGTATTATCAATGTAGGGTTTAAACAATAGTTTAATCATTGATTCAAGATTCGAAAGATAAATTCTCAATTTGGGATTGAAAGATTCTCAATTCAAGATCTGAAAGATTATAAGTTTCTCAATCTCGAACCTCAATATCAGGTTCTAGATTAAGCATAATCGATAATTAAGTTATTTTTTGGGTCCTAAATTGACAATTCTCCTTTTGCAAATAATAATGAATTAATTTAAATTCACACACCCCGAATACAATCGAAAAAGCTCGAACCTATGACCTTTTAATCACAAACAAAATATTTTCAATTTTCACCACTACACCGGAACAAGAGTGCCAAAAGGTCTCTCTAGAACATACTAACTTTAATGGTGTGGTTAATTATATATCTTTAAAGACATGTTAATATAGAATATTCTTTATTTAAAAAAAAACCCTCAAAATTCTAGGTGATGACTCATTCAAGAGAAATTATTTCTTTAAAAATGACTCAACCTTTAAAAAAGTAATAAAAACGAACGTGTTGTTAAACATATTTAGATTTTACAGGTATTTATGTCTTAATCTTTCACTTTCGATTTAGGGTTTGTAGGCAAAGAATAGAAAGTAAGTGGGGCTGGATTAGTGCAACCACCATATGATTGCACATGGCTTCACTACCTTATCTTCAAATAATGGCCCGTTTTTATTTTCTTTTGGGCCCATCCCTCCCCCCCCGCTCTCTCTCTCTAAATATATGATATATAAAACTAAAATTAATATATATTTATAACATGTTAACTCACCATTTCTTACAAATATAAATAAACTTTTTCTTTTTTAATAGTTATACATTAATTTTACACATACACACCACTCACATACCCAAATATCTCCGAAAAATCTCGAACTTGTGACATTTCAGCTACATACACCTATTGGGCAGTTAAGGGTTAACCTCTAAATTAATGAAAAAGTTGTGTGAGATTTGGGATGGTGCAAATATTGAAATGCCAAACTATGGACATATCGTATAGAAAATATATTAGTATCATACCATACCAGAAATTTTAAGTACGGTAATGGTATGACTATCGTAATATTTACGGCATACCGGCACAAACCATGCCAAAATTATAATTTTTTCTTATTTTTAGTTTTTATTTAAAGAATGAATTAAAAATATAATTATATAGATTAAACTCTTCATCTAACATTATTATTGATATAAACTTATTTCTTGAATAAATATTCAACAACAAAAAAAATCATAAAAATCGAAGTATACCGAAAATCTTCGGTATGCTAACGAAAGAATGATAAGATACATAGTATAGAAATCATGTCATACCAAAACTATACTGAAATCATTTTGATATACCAAAATAATGATACATAAATTATCTTGTACCAAAAACTTCATAATAGTAATAATTTGGATTTTTCTCCTTTATCATAAATTTCAGTAATATATAAAGTATGATAAAAAAAAAGTTCAGCATACCTTACCGAACTATCCTAATGTGAGACGGGTGGTGGCGTGCTGCCCAATTAGTTGGCCGTCTAAAAGACACCTCAACCGAAAACATATTCTCCCTCCATTCCACATAAATTGTTCATCTTTCCTTTTTTATTGATGATGTTAGACATTTCAGAAGTTAAACTTTTACAAAGTTTAACATCAAAGTCTAACATATTTATTTGTTAATGTTATACTTTCTCTCTACTGCTTGTAAATGTTGTTATAACTGATTCCTAATTTTTAGGGATACAGTTTCTACTTCAAATTTGTTTTTGTTTCTGGTCCTATTTTTCAGGGAGCGCCCCCACGACTTAACCACTGCCTACGTGAGTTTGTAAGCAGCTTTATGAATTTATTCATCGAGCAAGTGGAAGTGGGAAGATTGCACAACACACGACTGAGCGAAGTGAGGACGTGGGTTCTGTGATCTTGCGCTCCAAAGGAAGTGAAAGAATAAAAGGAAGATCAAGACTTGAAGACCGTGTGCGATAGAATTACAATTTCCAGAAAAAGTCTCAAGACTTACCATCTTCCACCCTTGCTAATCTCTGCTATTCGAATATCTCCTTCATAGTGTAGAGGCAATCATCGGAGAGTGAATCCTAAGATTGAGAAAGCACTTTTGAGGAACGTTAGCTTAGGTTAGTAAGTCTTGTAATCAAATATTCTCTAAGGAGTGAACTTAGAGGATATTTGTATCGTTTTGTTTATTTTTGTTACCTGTGTAAAAACTTGTTTTTACTAGTGAAATATATTTTGCCATGAGGCAGTCTGGGTTTATAGAAATAAAATCCCAGACAAAGTTATACGCTGTGCATTGAATTTCTGTTTTTACATTTGTTACACTTTTACTATCTCTAACATTAACAAGCGTTTTGGTAAATTCGGGCACTACATTTCATCAATTGGTATCAGAGCCTTTACTTGACGTACTAAGTAACTGTTCCTGAGTGCAGTTTACCAAAATGGATTCATCGAGTTCAGCTTGTCGACCACCAGTTCTGGAGAGTAGTGGGAGTAACTATTCAATGTGGAAATCTCGCATGACAATCTACATAAAATCCATTGATGAATGTGCGTGGGTTGCAGTTCTTGATGGTTGGTCTCCACCTAAGATGACGGTTCCGGACCCAACAGATGCAACAAAGGAAAGAACCACATTGAAACCAGAAAATCGATGGACTGCAGAAGAACGGCTTATTTCTAACTGCAATGCTAAAGCATTAAATGCTATTTTTGTATCTGTTGATGTTCCCTGTTTCAGGTTAATATCAAGCTGTTCAGAGGCTAGAGAGGCATGGCTCATTCTGCAGGCAAAATGTGAAGGAACTACTAGTGTTAGAAAGACAAAGATGAGACTTCTCACAAACAGATTTGAGAATCTCAGAATGCAAGATGAGGAAACTATTGCTGAATACTACGAGCGATTGGCTGCTATGGCAAACGAGGCACAAGCCTTGGGGGAGCCCATCAGCAATAATAGGCAAGTAAGTAAATTGCTAAGATCTCTTCCTGAGAGATTCAATATGAAGATATCTGCAATAGAGGAAGCACGAGATCTTGATGCTCTAGAAATTTCAGAGTTAGTAAGTATCCTTACTACGTTCGAGATGAATCTGATTGAACAGAAACATGACTATCGAGGAAAAAGCATTGCGCTTCATGCTGGGAAATCAGTAAAACATGTGAATTCACCATGTACTCCCAAAATAACTTTTCCTGAAGATGAGACTGATGACGAATTGGTTGATGAAGAAAGTCCTAGCCTTGTTCTCTTAACAAAGAAGTTCAACAAACTTGTTCGCTCTTTGAAGAAGGACAACAAAGACTCAGATTTCAAGAGAAGATCTGCTCCAACTCTCTCTACAGCAAGTTTTTCTGGAAACTCTTCAGATTTTCCCAAAAGAATTGGAGATAGCACATCCAAGAAAGGAAAAAGGGTTTTTTCTGAAAAGTCTAACATTGACAATGTTAAATGTCATGGATGTTCTGGACTTGGACACTATGCTAACGAGTGTCCTACAGTACTAAGAAAGAAGAAATTAAATTTCAGTAGTACCTTGAGTGATGATTCAGAATCTGAAGAAGAATCTGATGAACAAGAAGAAGTTGTTCTATATGTTCGGATTGAAGAGCTTGAAGAAGGAGAAGTCAACATGGAGATTGAAGAAGAATCTGAAACTAGTGGAATGGAAGAAGATTCAGTAGAGCATTATCTACCTCTGGAGAACAATACAAACTGGTATGATTACTCTGAAAAATTTTCAAAAACTGTTAATCTTGTTTCTGTCTCATCTCAGGTTGAACAAACTTCAAAATATACTACCTCACCCAAGGAAATGGAAACTGTTGCTACATATTTCAACTTGGTGGATAAAAAGTGTGAAGAACAAGCTGCTGAAATTAACAAAGTAAAGGAAGAAAATCTGTCGTTAAGAAGACAGTTGGCTCGACTGGAAGCCATTCTTACCCGCAGAGATTTGGAAGTGCAAAATCTCAAAGAAAAGGTAAAGGAGGCTGATGTGGTTTTTGACAGGATTAATAGAGGTAAAGGATCTCTGGATGAAATCTTAGCCACAAAAACCTTTGACGGTAGTGGCCTAGGATATTCGCAACTTCATTCAGCTTATCCTAGTTTATTTCAATCTGAAAGTAACACTAAGAAATTTTGTAAGTCTGAAGCCTCTGCTGATAAGTCAAACATGTCTGAGTCTAACATACATGACTCTAACATGGCAGAATAAAGCACACATGAGAAGGGTAAGTCTAAAATTTATGTCTGTCACTATTGCAATAGAACTGGACATATTAAGTCTTTCTGCAGGATGAGAATTGCAGACGAAAACAGGAAAGTGGGTAAGAAAAACAAAAAGGAGTTTTGCAATGTTGTTTATACTTCACTAAAGTCTAACATTGCTGGTACCTGGTATTTTGACAGTGGCTGCTCTAGACATATGACTGGAGACAAATCTTGTCTGACTGATTTTTCAGAACTAAATGGAGGTTCTGTGACTTATGGAGGAGGTGCGAAAGGTCGCATTTCAGGGAAAGGAACTCTGAATGTTCCAGATTTTCCAAAACTCCAACAAGTTCTGTTTGTTGAGGGACTCACTGCTAATCTGATTAGTATCAGTCAGTTGTGTGATGATGGAATGATTGTTAAGTTCGATAAAGATGTTTGTGAAGTATATGATCAAATTAACAAGTGTGTTATGTTTGGTAGCAGGACAAATGACAACTGTTAACAGGCTAATCAAGAAGGAAAATGTTTGATCAGCAAACCAGATGAAGCAGAGCTTTGGCATCAGAAGTTAGGTCATGCTAATGTCAGAAGCATCCAAAAACTTCTGAAGTATGATGCTGTAAAAGGACTACCAACTCTAAAGTTCAACACTGACAAAGTGTGTGGAGACTGTCAGGGAGGTAAACAAACTAAATCCTCACATCCTATTTTGAATATCATTAATACTAATGGATGTTTTGAGCTACTTCATATGGACCTAATGGGACCAATTGAAGTTGACAGTCTTGGTGGAAAAAGATATGTGCTTGTTTGTACAGATGATTTCTCCAAGTATACTTGGGTTGAGTTCATGAGGGAGAAATCTGAAACATTCGAACTCTTCAAAAAGTTGTACAGAAGATTCAGAAAAATGTTTCAAGCCGAAGTGATCAGGATCGGGACAGACCATGGAAGAGAGTTCGAAAACGAAGACTTCTCAAATTTCTGCATCAAGAAAGGAATCACTCAAGAATTCTCTGCGCCTAAAACTCCTCAACAAAATGGAGTGGCTGAAAGAAAAAATCGAACCATTCAAGAGATGGTCAGAGTCATGCTCAACTCAAAACATCTGTCAAAGAAACTCTGGGCTGAAGCAGCTAATACGGCTTGTCATCTCATCAACCGAGTATATCTTCGGCCAAGAAGTACTATGACACCCTATGAGTTGCTGAACGGGAAGAAGCCAAACCTGAAGTATCTTCATGTGTTTGGATGTGTCTGTTACATCTTAAATGATCGTAATTATCTCAGCAAACTCGATGCTAGAAGCAACAAGGGGTTATTTCTAGGCTACTCTTCCAACAGCCGTGCTTACAGAGTTTATAATCTTAAAACTCAAACAATTCAGGAATCTACTAATGTTGTATTTGATGACGCAGGATCACTGAGAACCAAAGAAGATTATACAGATACATCGTATCTGATTGAAGAAGAACCAGAGAGTTCTAACTCAAAAGATGTTAATGTTAGACCTTCACCAAGTCCAACATCTCCTCAGGAGTCAGACTCTGACAGAGACGAGGATGAGATCCTCAGAGATGTAAATAGAAGAGAACCTCCGTTGCACATCAAGAAAGATCACCCTACTTCTCAAGTTATAGGGAGCATTAATGAGGGTGTTCAAACCAGGAGAAAACCACCAGTTAACTACAAAGAAATGGTAAAACTGGTCTGTATGTCTTTTAAATTTAATCTACTCCATTCTAGTTGTTATCTGTCTCTCACTGAACCTAGAACTGTCTCTGAAGCACTTAAAGATGAGCACTGGATTAGATCTATGCAGGAAGAGTTAAACCAATTTGTTGTTAATGATGTTTGGACTCTTGTTCCTAGACCTGCTAACAAGAATATCATAGGAACTAAGTGGATATTTAAAAACAAAACTGATGACAAGGGAAATGTGGTTAGGAATAAGTCTAGACTTGTTGCACAGGGTTATACTCAAGTAGAGGGGATTGATTTTGATGAAACGTTTGCACCTGTTGCTAGACTTGAGTCTATTCGAATTTTGATTGCCATTGCTTGTGCAGCTGATTTTGCTCTCTTTCAAATGGATGTTAAGAGTGCTCTTTTAAATGGTATTCTTAATGAAGAAGCATTTGTTGAACAACCTAAAGGTTTTGTTGACCCTCACAAACCTGATTTTGTCTTCAAACTGAAAAAGGCTCTGTATGGACTAAAACAGGCACCTAGGGCCTGGTATGAAAGACTAACAGATTTCTTGTTACAGATAAACTTTGTTAGAGGAAATGCAGATAAAACCTTGTTCATCAAGCACGAGGGAAAGGAGTTCATCATAGCACAAATCTATGTCGATGACATAGTCTTTGGGGCTACAAATTCGAACCTTGTAGACAGTTTTGTAAAGAGTATGTCGGATACTTTTGAAATGAGCATGGTTGGTGAACTAAACTATTTTTTGGGGTTACAGATTAAGCAGACTCAGAACGGTGTCCATATTTCTCAGAGTAAGTATGCAGGTAATCTAGTTAAGAAATTCGGTCTTGACTCTGCTAAACATCTCAGAACTCCCATGGGAACAAGCTGTCACCTTAGCAAAGACTCTGAAGGTGTTGATGTTGAACCTACACTATACAGAGGAATGATTGGTAGCCTTCTCTATCTTACTGCAAGTAGACCTGACATTCTTTTTAGTGTTGGAGTGTGTGCAAGATACCAAGCTGAGCCTAAAGAATCCCATCTTAAAGCTGTTAAACGTATTATTAGATATATTTCTGGAACTACTAATATGGGATTATGGTATACCAAGTCCTCAAACTTTGACATTACAGGGTACTGTGATGCTGACTGGGCAGGAGACGTGGACGATAGAAAGAGCACCAGTGGTGGATGTTATCTGATAGGTACAAACATAGTTGCTTGGGCAAGCAAAAAACAAAATTGCATCTCTTTATCTACAGCAGAGGCCGAGTATATTTCAGCAGCAAGTAGTTGTACACAACTATTGTGGATGAAACAAATGATAAGCGACTATGGTATTGACTCTGAATCCCTGACTCTTTTCTGTGATAACTCGAGTGCTATTGAAATTTCAAAGAACCCTATTCAGCATTCACGAACGAAACATATTGATATTAGGCATCACTTTATTCGTGATCTAGTGGAGAAAGATCTAGTGTCTTTAAAATATATACCTACTAGAGATCAAATAGCTGACATTTTTACCAAGGCCTTGGATTTTGAAAGATTTTCTTTTCTTAGAAATGCTCTGGGAATGTGCAATTCCCCTCAGTAATAACTTAAATCTTTGTGCCTGTTAGAGTTTTTACATGTTTTTGTTAGAGTTTTTTTTCTTTTGTGATTTATTTTGTCATGTTATAAAGTCAGAAACACAAGTGAGGTTTCAGACTATAAAACATGATTGTTGTGTCCATTGCTAAAATCATAAAAAGTACTGTGAGTTGGACGTTGTTAGAACACTACTCATGTGGAAAAATTTCTATATAAAGCAATGGTCATTTTGTCAACTAATACTAGAGGTTGGAGTTGATTAGGCACACAACCTCTGTGGAAGGATGTTGATAATTTCACAATGTGTAACTCTAAAAATATCTTTGTTAAACTCTTGAACAGACTGTATTATTTGTTTTATTACTGTAGGTCGTTGTTATTTCTCAGGGATATGTTTTCTCTTTTCAAAATTTTCACCATCTAAGGTCTCAAATTCAGTTATTTGATCCTATCTAGGTTAAATCTCATTTGAAACTGAAAGATCTTATCCCCTTATTTTCGAATTTTAAGTGAACTTAATTGAAATTTGTTTGTTCTAAAAATCTGGGCAGGGTTTCCATGTTTTTCGTCAATCTCTGTTTGCATTTGTTAATTTATATTGTTAGTTTTCTCTCTCTGTCTACTCACATCACCTCATTGCACATTTAACCAAGAGCCCTCTCGACTTCCCGTCTACAGTGGTCTCTCTCTCTCTCTCTTTGTTTCTTCTCCCTTCCTGTGCTTTTTCAGATCACCATGGCTGACAAAATCCAAGAACTTCTCAAAGCAGTCCTAAGCTCCAGCGACCTTCAGGCCCTACAAAATTCCATCTCTAAAGCTTTAGCCGACCAACAAGCTTCACCCTCTCAAACTTCTCCTATTCCTTTTTCTTCTGAAATGGCAAGTTCTTCTGAAAAACCAAAATCTCCACCTCCCTCATCCTCTCAAGTTCTACCTGAAAACCCTACTGTAATCTCTCAACCGATCACCGAAACCTCTCCGACAATTCCTGAATCTCTTTTGCAACCTGCATCCTCTGAAACCAAAATCGTTTCGTCCTCTGATCTTCCTCCTGCCTCAACCACTGAACCCTTGCCTAAGAAACCGTCATCTCCACTGCCTGATTCTACTGAAAAATCTAGTCCTAAAGCTTCCGCATCCTCTGATAAAAACCATATTCCTGAGTCTGACAAATCCCCTGTCCGAGTTGAGCGTACCGAGGCAGACATTCTCTTCGACAAAGAAACTGAGGAAATTCTTCGTGAGCCCCCTATTGCTCAAATCTTTCCCGGAGAAGCAGAAAATCCCATTTATCCAGAGAATCCAGGAGATTTGCATGCCATCGCTGAAGGACTTAAAGCTGCAGGTATACCTCCTTTTCCTACTCGAAGGTTTGGGCGTCTTTTTCAGGACAACATTGATAGAACAAAGAAGGATAGACCAAGACGAGGGCGTGGTGGTCCCATCAGACAGACCCAAAGAACTCTGAAGGACTCTGCTCATGTGCCAAGTCCTGCTGATGAATTTCCTCCTTCCAAACCAGAAAAGTCCAACATCAACATATCCGATGAAGGTGGACTCTCAGATGATACAGCCTCTGATGAAAACTACAAAATAGACCCTCGTGAGATGGTCGAGAGCTCAGAAGATGACAGTGATTCCCCGGTCCCTGAAAAAAAAGTGAAACGACCGGTGAAAAAGATCTCCCGCAGTACTGCTGAAAGGAGGAGAAAAGAAAAGGCTGAGACAACCTCTTCTACAAGTCAGAAACCTAAAGCTTCAAAGAAATGATCTCCTTCTGCTTCTGAGGCTGCTGAAACTCTCCAGACACTGAAGAGGTCTGTTGGTCCCGGATATCAGGGTATACTTTGGCAGCGGAAAATACGTAAGTTCGTTTCTTGCACTCTGCTGGTTACACAACTGACTGGGACCTTGTCAGCTGGTAAGTCAACTGGCAACTGAGTATTCAGCTGACTGGCAACTGGCTGGTCAGCTGATGACTCAGGACTTAGAAAATTTTAGAGTCGAGTTTGCACAGTTATAAACTGGTTTCAGTTATACTCCAGCACTTGGGTGCTGGGTTTTAAATCAGTAAGTAAATGCTGAAAGCAGTAAATAACAAGGATATTTTATAGTGGTTCGATCAACTGATCTACGTCCACTCTCCAGTCGAAGCACTGGAAATTCACTAAAAAGAGTAATCCGGTACAAGATTTCCTACGATCTATTTCCAGCTGGTAGATGCCTCGTCTACCAGTCCACTGGATCAACCGCTCCCGGTCCTTGTCCTTCTTCAACTCTCGTCAGATGGATGGAGTGCGAGCACGTCACTTCAACCTCCTCCTCCGACTGATTGGGTGTTGAGTTCTCCCAAGAACTTGACTCTTGCTGGCGGCAAAACTGCCCGTAATAACTCTGGAGCTGGCTGGCTCAAGAGCTGCTATGTTCTTCCTCGGAATGAGAAAGAACACCAAATGAGATCAATAACTCACAAGCTAGAAGCTTGGAGTCTCGTGTTCAAATGATTGACACACGGAGTAGCTTTAAGAAAAGCCTCGAAAGATTTCTTATTCGCTGATATGAATGCGTTTGAGCTTTCGGTAGTTCAAGAGTGTTAAGAGTATTAAGAGTGTTGACCAGTTAAGAGTGTGAAGAGTATTGAATGTTGTTGAATCTCACGTATTTATAGACGTGAGATTCAGATTCAAATATTATCCGTTGCACACATCCGGAATGGTCTTCTGACTCCAGATGTACTTCAGACGGCTGCAGGTAGCATTTTCAGGAAAGCGCCATGCCTGCGACCGCTTTATCCGACACAGATCTCTTTGTGTCAGAACGGCACTATTCGTCAGTAGGGAATCAAGAACTGGAGTCTTGAGCTGATTAGACTTTAAGTTAGCCGTCCTTAAAGTCCTTCTTTGTCAGTACATTCCTCAGACGAATCTTCTCTTTGTCTCTATGTCTTCGGGAGTGCGAATCTTCAATTCTGATGATAACCTTCGACTGGCAGATCATGCTGGTGATCTTGTGCTGGCAGTCTCTGCTGGTGACTTGCCTTAGCACAATCAAGGTCTACCAATTCGTCTGTTGTTATCTCTTGAATTCTCCCGTGATTGGTGGCTTCACCGCTGGTGAATAGTGTCAATCAGAACACATATTCTGCTGGTAGATCTGTCAGCCTCCTGCTGATGAAATCTTCCCACTGGTGAACAGTAGCCAGTCGATAGCTCAACTCTATGCTGATGAACAGTATCAGCATGAGTCTTGGTCAGTCGCTTGCTGGTGAGGCATCCCTCAACTGGTAAGCACATCTCATGCTGGTGAACAGTAGCCAGCATGAGTCTTGATCAGCTGCGACTTACAACTCAAAATACCTATACAGGACTTTACATTTGAGACTAGAGCTATTCTAGAGACAAACTGACGCTGGTTGGACTTAGGGTTTGATCCACCAAAACACTTAAACACCAGAACTAAGATCTAATCTATCAACTGGGGAAGGGAAACAGAATTTTCCCAACAAGGTCCAAGAGACATCAATCTGAATCCACGTCGGCTACTCCAGCCAAAGGTACTCCTACGTCTACCCCTTATGACAGTGACTTAGAAGTAAAAAAGGCCTATAGTCAAATCTTCTATCACTATGGTGCTAAAGCTATTTTAGAGTCTGTCATGAAAAGAAATTTTAAAATAGAGAGAAACATGGATGTTGAACATTTTAAAAAATATGGGGTAGATACTCTGCTAAGTCGTAGGAATTTGTTGAAGTCTGAGTCTGGAATGGATAGTTTTGAGACTGAGTTAGTATATGAGTTTTATGCTAACATTATCAAAGAGGAAGCCTGTGTGGAAGGAAAGAAGAAGTATGGGAAGTCTTTTGTCAGGAAGAAGATCATCGCTTTTGATCCAGCAACAATCAATGATTTTCTTGGTCTCCCCCACTGCAAAGTTCAAGAACCATCTCCTGCTGATGAACGACGCATGGTGGAAGCTATTACTGGAGGAGAACTAAAACGGTGGCCAAGCAAGGGATTGCCCAGGTCCAGTCTGACTTATAAGCATGCTGCCCTCTTCAAGATTAGCATCCATAACTGGACTCCATCCAAGAATGCTACTCTGGTTACCAAAGAACAAGCCTATCTGATTCACAGCATTGCCAAAGGTCTTCCCTTCAATTTGGGAGATATTATCTTTGCTAACATCTGCAGGGCAGTTCTCAAAGCTGATGGATCCCTTCTTCCACATCCATGCCTCATCTATGGGCTTATCCAGCGAGCTGGAGTTTCTGATCAAGGGGGTGACCTCATTGCTGATGCCAAGTTGTTGGTGTTTGAGCAAACTCTAACACGCACAGGTGGCCGGGTCAAAGATCTTCCCTATCTTCCCAGTGATGATGAGATGAAGGATGCAGTTCCTCCCAGTCCTCCAGCAGCTCCAGCTTCTTCTTCAGCTCCGGCGGATCTTCAAAGTGCTCTGCACAGCCTTACCACAGTCATCACCCAGCTCAACTCCCTCACTGCTACTCTGCTACAAATTCATGATGCTTTTTCTGCAACCATTCAGGGGGAGAGCAAACCTGGTGGTGCTGGTGTTAACGAGGAGGATGACGAGGAAGACGAGTGAACCATTCATATCTCTTGGTTTATATTTCTGTTTTGATGGACAAGTTTCTCTTTTGTTTTGCTGAACAATGTTTTGTTTTGGTTTTGGATACTATTTAATTCAGGGGGAGAAAGTTTTACCCTCTGATGTTTAATTTCAAGTATCTTTGTTTTTGCTGAAGTTTAATTCAGTTGGCTTTATTTAATTTGCTATGGATGAACCATACTTATATGTTGTGGATGATCCACTGTTCCGTGTTTGAATAATTTATCATGGCAGCAGAAAAAGTCTAACATTAAGGGGGAGATTGATGATGTTAGACATTTCCGATGTTAAACTTTTACAAAGTTTAACATCAAAGTCTAACATATTTATTTGTTAATGTTATACTTTCTCTCTGCTGCTTGTAAATATTGTTATAACTGATTCCTAATTTTTAGGGATACGATTTCTACTTCAAATTCGTTTTTGTTTCTGGTCCTATTTTTCAGGGAGCGCCCCCACGACTTAACCACTGCCTACGTGAGTTTGTAAGCAGTTTTATGAATTTATTCATCGAGCAAGTGGAAGTGGGAAGATTGCACAACACACGACTGAGCGAAGTGAGGACGTGGGTTCTGAGATCGTGCGCTCCAAAGGAAGTGAAAGAATAAAAGGAAGATCAAGACTTGAAGACCGTGTGCGATAGAATTACAATTTCCAGAAAAAGTCTCAAGACTTACCATCTTCCACCCTTGCTAATCTCTGCTATTCGAATATCTCCTT
Organism: Plectranthus barbatus; assembly: GCA_026898455.1. NCBI lineage: Eukaryota > Viridiplantae > Streptophyta > Magnoliopsida > Lamiales > Lamiaceae > Plectranthus > Plectranthus barbatus. The sequence goes on along the minus strand of JAPKLW010001144.1, from coordinate 226,632 downwards.
CATAGTGTAGAGGCAATCACCGGAGAGTGAATCCTAAGATTGAGAAAGCACTTTTGAGGAACGTTAGCTTAGGTTAGTAAGTCCTGTAATCAAATATTCTCTAAGGAGTGAACTTAGAGGATATTTGTATCGTTTTGTTTATTTTTGTTTCCTGTGTAAAAACTTGTTTTTACTAGTGAAATATATTTTGTCATGAGGCAGTCTGGGTTTTTAGAAATAAAATCCCAGACAAAGTAATCCGTTGTGCATTGAATTTCTGTTTTTACATTTATTACACTTTTACTATCTCTAACATTAACAAGCGTTTTGGTAAATTCGGGCACTACATTTCATCATGTTTGTCCCGTGATATTAGTCAAATTTCTTAAAATAACAAGTTTTTCACACTTTTCAATAAAATATTCATTCCATTATCAATCACATACTTTAGTTATCGTGTCCGGTCAAATTTGGACAATTTAAACCGGGACGGACGAAGTATAATCTAAGGAAGGTGATTTTAAGATTTTTGATTTGCTTAAAGCTAAGGCGATTAATTAGCAGCCAAATTTTGCAACAGAGATAAATAATATAAAGCTCAAATGATTAGGTTTGAACACTCCCCCCACTCAAAATGTATTTATATTATGCATTAAAAAAATATGAATTTATATTAATAAATAAATAAAAAGATGTGAAAGAAGTTCTCGGTAATGAAACAAAATAGACTAAAACACTAGGATAAATGGATCCACACGGCTTTTAAGTCATAAAAGAAAGAAGAATTCATCTTCTTTCCTTTTTATTACTTTTTTATGTACATAAAAGATTTTCTAATTCTTTATTTTCACATTGAAATATCAAAGAGTAAAACTAAAACTTAGTTAAAGAGCCAAAATTGTGGCTCTAAAATAAAAGCCAAACATGGGCTTCAATTCTAAAAAATAAATAATGCACATATATTTAAAAGTTCGTAGAACACACCATGTCAGATAATTCAAATAATATTAAAAATGACATGTTTTTTTCAGTATAATATTAAATTTAAGTTAAAGAAAAAAAAGACTCGGCCCTAAATTTTTCATCTACTTAGTACTAACTACACCATCTTTATTAAACAAATGACATTATATGTTATCCTCCTTGATTGAACACTACATTTCATAATTAATGAAAACATTATGAGACTAAAGAAATGGCAAGAGGGATATAAGAAATAGCTTTGTGGTATAGTGATTTGAGATAAATGAATAATAACCATGAGGTGCTTAGTTTAGTCTCTAATTCAGAGCGCGTTAATGAGTCATAAATTCGAGATTTTTTGAGATATTTGAATGTATAAATTTAAATATATATAATACTTTTAAAAACTGTATAGTGATAAAATTGTATGTATGCATGACCTTTTGGTGTTGAATTTAAATTAATGTTTTATGTTTGAAAAAACGGCAAGAGGGAACATGTCAATCAAAAAATTATTACTCCATCTGTTCCAATCAATTAGTCCCATATTAATTTACTAATATTTATGAATGTAGAGGAATTAATTATTTATTAGTGAGTGGAAAAAATTTATCAATTTAAGAAATAAGGTTAAAAAATGGAATAGAACAAAAAGACAAAGTCAGACTAATGTAGTGGGACATTGGCGGATTTACACTAGGGCTAGGGGGGCTCCAGTCCCCTCTAGCCGGAATTTTTTTTCATTTTTATAGTATCGTGATTTGGGATTTTTTGGATTAACCCTCTTCGTAAAGAAGAAAAAATGGATGAAAATAAGAAAAAAAAAATATAATATGAAGGGTTGAAGTCTAGTGGAGACAACAAAAAAAAAAATTCAACCCCCCCACGGGGATTTTCTGGATCCGCTACTGTAATGGGCAGAGGCGGATGCATGCATAACTTTGGCGGTACACTTGCACCCCCAATTTTTTTTTATTCTTTTATTAATTATATAATTTTATATTATTTATATATTTTTGCATAATGTACCCCAAATTTATTTTATTTATATATTGTACCCCAAATATTTATATATCATGCACCACCGATGGGATGTTTTTGACAGAAATAAGAAGGTAGATGCATGTTCCATAGTCTTCGTCAATCCAGCCATGCATTGGGATGTGCATCATAATCAAATTTTGTTACTTATATTAGATAAAAACTTATTTGAATTTATTTAATGAAATTCATTTATTTAATTAAATTTATGTTTCGTAGTATTTGATACGTGAGCATGTTTGTCAGTTAAAATTAGTAAGAATATAAAATAAATAATTTTATAATGATTTAAAAGCAATTAAAAAAAAAATTCTAGTCTTGAGGAAAACATGAAATTGAGCATTAATATGATATTAATTTTGGAATAAGTAACTTTTTCTTTCAAAATAATAATTAATATCATAAATATATTCTATATTTAGAAAGTTCATTTCGACTCGCTAAGAATCTATTAAGTTCGAGAATATCAAAATATTTGATAAAAAAAACTCGAAATGTGACTCAATACTAAACAAGTCAACTTCAGCACGACACTACTCATCTCGACTTGGTTCAATTACCCATACACATCACTCTCCACGTAGAAAAAAATAAAGAATTTTCATAAAATAATTTAATTGGTGAAATGACAATTATATGTATAAAAGATATGGACGAGTAACAACTGCAAATATCCTAATCAAATGATAACCAGTGAGAATATTTTAACTATGTTAATCTTAATCGTTGATTTGAGTATATGGATGACTAGATTGAATTATTTCAAATTAGTGGTTATAATTTTTAATAGGTGTTAGTCCCAAAGTGATATAATTAGAGCTGAAAGGTATACAATCAATTAACTGATG
>JAPKLW010001144.1:203802-214674 GCA_026898455.1 Plectranthus barbatus | reverse complement strand
TTTACAGATTTAGATGGTTGAAATTTTTTTTAAAAAAATCCTACTTATAGTATCTTCGCAACACTAAGAATAGAAATTAATCATTTCGCTTGAACTATAACAAATTTTTTTTTTATATATTTATTCTAACAAAATATACTTTTTATAGTTCTAACTAAAATATTTCTTTAGAAAAAAGAATTGTCAATTCAGATTAAAATATAGTTTAATTATCGATTCATGACAAGAAATTTTAAATCCAGTAAAAGATTCTTAAATATTCACTCGAGGACCTGATATTAAAGTCATAGATTGAAAATTTAAGGATATTTCAGGTCATTTATTGAGAATTTTTGGAATCTTTTGAATTTTAAATTAAGAATTCATCTCTGAGATTCTAAATTAATAATTAAACTATTTTTTAAGTTTTGAATTAAGAATATTCCGAAAATAAATAAATGACAACGGAAGTGGATGTTGCAGATTAATATATGATTAAAATCTTAATATATTTTTTTGTGAGATAAAGTGATTAAAATCATAATAGAAATTAAAACTAATGTGAAAAGTAATTAAGATGGTAGGCTTGGGAAAGCAAAATGTGAACATGGTAGGGTCAGATTTTGGCTGTCGGTTGACTTGCATCAAATGATCCAAACCCCTTTCTATACAAGGACTGATTAACTAATTATTAGGTTTATTATTTTGATGATAAATAAGAATGCCCAAATTATCCACATCCATTATCGGAATTTGTTTTTGACTGAACTATTTGTAAATTTATATAATATATTAAAAGAGTTTTCAAAATTTTATGTCCAAATAATTAAAAAATGTATATGTACTTAATTAAAAACATTGAATAGATTCATAACTTTTTTGTAATTATTAGATGATTGGTTGTAGAACAATCACATTTTCAATTACTAATAAAATCTTGTTTATTGTGTGTGAAAGGAAACAAATAGATAAATTGTAATTAGTGATTTTATGTAACTTTGTGAATATTATTATCCCTAAAATCAAGGGAAAATCTAGATAGTTATCAACAATAATAAATCTACTAAATATTATATATTTTATAATATCAATAATACTCTTAATGCAATTAAAAATTAAAAATAAAAATACATGTGGCATTAAAATAGAGTGTTGGATCAAATTAATGAATGACTGGATATATGGTCATCATTCATTCAGGACATATAGTTTAGAAATGAACGCAACTCTCTCTCTATATATATATATACATATACGGACGCGTTATAATGGAAACCATCTCTCATATGTGAAATAAGACCAAATCTGGATCATTGATCAAATGAATGCGCAGGATCATTCTATTTTTTTTTAAAAAAAAATCACTGCAGTAAAAGGGATAAAAAGTTGCATATAAGGATAATAATGTCTTTGTACACAAATTTAAATATTCTCACGTATCTGGATCCCGAATTAAATGAGAATTAGTTGCTTTACAGTTTTAGAAATATTAACCTACCAACTACATTAATTTTTAAAATTTAATCAAATTCACTGCATTATTAAGAGAAAAAAAATTGCATTATTAAGAGGAAGAAGTTGCATTACGTGTAGGGGTGGGAAAAAATACCGATATACCGATATACCGTATATATCGTATCGAAAAAATATCAAAATTATCGAAATCTTGGTATACCGTCATTAATGGTACGGTATCATACCGTACCGAAGTTTAACGGTATGGTAACGGTATGGAATACTGAATATCGGGGTATACCGTCTATATACCGTACCGAATATATAATTATTATTATTATTTATTTTATATTTTAAATTAATATAAGAATTATTAATAGCATTATTAAATTGGAATGGAAATGATTAATATAAGTTATGAATTCATTATTAATTCAAAAATAATTTTTAAATATTCACTTAATTGATTTAATTCATTTGATTTAAAGATTGAAAATAAATTTATTTAAATTATTAAATTTTAATACTCCCTTAAAAAATATACAAATAATGGAAAAGTAAGATTAAATATATAATTAAAGCAAATTATTAAATTGTAACTACTTAATATACAAATATTAATGTATAAACTATATATTTATAAACTACTCCCTCCGTCCCGGCTGAATTGTCCCGGTGACTTTGGGCACAATAACCAAGGAGTGTGAGTGTAAAGTAAGTTGAGTGGAATTAATATTTTATTGTTGAGTGTGAAAAAGTTGCCTTTTTAAGTAATGGGACAATTGAGGTGGGACGGACGAAAAAGGAAAGTGGGACAATTGAGGTGGGACGGAGGGAGTATTATTTTAGTTTATTTGATTTGGTAGTGATACAACTTTTTGATTCACATATTATTATCATCTAATTATTCAAATGTGATGTGTTATGCTTGTTTAATTTATAATTTATTATAGTCTATATTAATTTATAAAATATAAAACTATAATACTATATATGTGTTTAAATAAAAAAAAAATAGATTTTTTGTATAAGTGATGAATTAGGTTGAGATATTAATTCATAATTTATTGTAATCTATATTAATATATAAAATATTAAACTACTATAATACTATATATTTGTTTAAATTAATAATATAGCATTGTAGCATATAAGATTAAAGAAAAAAAAAAGGAAAGACAGAAAAAAAAAAAAAAAAAGGCATTAGACGGAAATATATATATAAAAAAAAAGGAAAAAAATATCTTAAAACATTACTTACAAGTTACATCCCCAAATTCAACATCGCTCAACCCTAGCCGCACCCACTCAGAGCATCTCAAGGCATTTTCTACGTTTTCAGTTTTCACACATGCCGGATTCTCGCTGTCGGATTCTCGCCTCCAACCCACGCCGCTACCGCCATCGCTACCATCATCAATCCACTATTCCGCCCGTCTCTTACAGTAGCGTGTTATGGCGTCGCCTATTTCTTCTTTTTCTTTTTTTAATTTATTTTTATAGATTGATGAATGATGATAGTTGTTTTCTTTTGAGCAAAGAATTCAAGACAAACATTGTTGTCGATTTTTTTAATCTCCTCATGTACCAGTATATCTTGTTCCATTCTGTAATTCGTAATTCATCCCATGCTTTCCAATCTCTCTTGCTCTTACTTTGCTCCACATTTTGGAGTGTAATCTGATTGTCAAGATTTTCACTATTTTTACTACGGTACGATATGGTATAAATTAAATATTAGAACGATATGATTCGGTATACCGTAAGATTTCGGTGTGATACGGTATACCGAAATATCGGTACGATATCGGTATGTTCTTTGTATCATACCGGATTTTCGGTATATCGAAATTCGGTATAACGTAAGTTTCGGTACGATATCGGTATGAAAATTTTCATACCGTAATTTTCGGTACGGTATACTGTATGATAAAAAATCTTCGGTATGCCGTACCGACCCACCAACGTGGGATTTTTTAAAATCAAAATTATATATGCACGATTTTCACCCCTAAATTTATGGGATTTGATTTCAAGAATACTAAATTTCAAAATTAAATTATATTTGCTTCCTAATTTAATGGGATTGGTTCTCTGAATTATTATATTTCAAAATTAATTTCATTTTATTCATAAATTTCTAATTTTAAGCAATTTTTTTTTGTGGTTTCGAATTATCTGTCACATAATAATGCATTAAAATATATCAAGTTTACACGAAGATAAGGAACAATCAGTTGTATGAAGCAAATTTACAGGCTTATCCAATGCATGTTTACAAGCTTAAAACTGTAAGTTTACGGGCTAATTGTTGTAACTACATATATTTACATTCTTCAAAATTTTACACACAACTATAAAATAAAAAAATATACTGCAAGTGTACAGGCTTTATAAATGCAAGTTTACAGGCTTAATAAATGCACATTTACCGGCTTAATTAATGCAACTACGTAGTTAAGACATCTTGCTTAAATCACAACACGTTAATATATGCAAATGTACATGCTTAATATATGCAAGTTTAACTATAAATTACTGCAACTATATGTAATTACAAATAGTCGAATTTAATGTACATGCATGGAATCCTTCATAAACTGCATCCACAAAAACAGGATTTATTTTTTGTTCCAAAAGCGCATCAACCATACCAACAACTCCATCCATTTGCTCCAAGATCGGCGCACCATCATTCGCTTTATTCTCCTCTTCTTTCCAATTTTCTTACCTCTCATTCTTCTGCTGTCACTACTCTGCGCTTAAGTAATCCAGTGAACTCTCTCTCTTTCTCTCTCTCTCTCTCTCTCTCTCTCTGTGCTTGTGCCACCACCAACCATAATCAAGCGAATTCTCTCTCTCTCTCTCTCTCTCTCTCTCTCTCTAGGCTTGTGCCACCATCAACCATTTCTCTTGCAATTGTCCTCTTCCTTTTACATTGGATTATAATTCTGAAAAAAAATGTTCCGTCAGATATAGTATGTTACGTCAGATATATGGAGTAGATAAAAGAAAAAAAATGTGATATGGTTAAGATATGAAGTAATATTAGGAGACAGTTAAGGAATTATTTAAACTACCAAATTATAATTCCAAAAACGCTAGAAGATAATAATCAATAATTAAAGTCAATCAAATAATCTGGGCCATTAAATCTTGAAAATAGAGGTTTGAGATTTAGTCTTATATCTCATCTGGGAGGTGGTTCACATATGATTACAACTATATATATATATATATATATATATATATATATATATAGAGAGAGAGAGAGAGGAGATCATGTGAGAAAATATAATGAATCATATCCATTAGATCTAAATAAATCAATGGTTGATATGCAATCAAGCAACAACTGAAACACATTCGAGCAATTGTTCAATAGTGCTTTAGTTGTTGCATGATTGTATTTCAGTTGTTGCTTGATTTTATATTAACCATTGATTTATCTGTATCTAATGGATATGATTCATTCTTTTTTCTTACAGTGGATTTTTTCTCACCTAATCTGGTCCCTATATATATATATATATATATATATATATATGATACATTCGTGTATCACCAATTCAATGGTGAACACAATATTATTCACATAATATCAGCCTTCTCAATCATACAATTCTGGTTCTCATCGCCCTCTTTGCTTCTTCTTTCGATTCTCTTCACGCTTCTCTCTCATGGCCGCCCCCATCTCAAATCCTCTCACCGTCAACATCATGATTATTGTGATCCCATCTCAAATTCTATGTCGAGGCTATGTCTGAAGTTCTCGACTCTACCTCTGCATCCTCGGCTTTGTCTTCCTTAGAGGCGGTCTTCTCCGATTTGTCTGCTTCTCACACCCATTAGTTGCAAGAAGAACTATGATCTCTTCAGCGTGGTGACCAATTTGTTGATGAATATGGCCGCAATTTAAGACGATGTGCAATCAGCTCTCCATCATCAATCGCTCGGTTGATAAGTCTGATAAAGGACACATGTTCGTGCGTGGTTTAGGAGTTAGTACACATATTTTGCTGACACTCGTCTTGCTCTTAAGCCCATGCCTTCATTTCACAATATTCTCCATCAAGCCATGCAGTTTGAGTCCATGTCGCATTCAATGGAAGGTACTCCGCCTTCCTCCATTGCATTCTTGGCCGAGCACAATCGTTCAATCCCATGTTGGCGTGTTGTTGGGCAACAATCTCGTATTAGTGGCAATCGCAATGGTGTTGGACGTTTAGCTATGGTACGCACTCAAATCGTGGGTGTGGGTCATTCAACTAATCTTCCTACTCTGGCGGTGGCTCAAGTCATCGTTCTTTTACACCATGGTGTCAAATTTGTTGCGGTGATCATTATTCAGACAAGTTCCCTTAGTTTCTCAAAGCTCAAAATGATACTTTAGCTGCAAAGCTCACTCAGGCTTTCAAAGTTCCATGTAATGTCGCATTTCCATCTTTGGATTGGTATCTCGACTCCGGTGTATCAACCCACATTACGAATCAATCAAATACCCTTGATTCTCATTAGCTAAGTAATAGGTTTGTTATTGTCAGTAACAGATATTCTTTATCCATCTCTCATATTAGCACTTCCTCGTTACCTAACAACATTAAGCTATTAGATGTGTTTGATGAGCGTCATCTAACGAAGAACTTATTATCTATAAGCAAATTAACCCTTCTTGCTGATGTTGTCTTCTATGGTTTTGATCATTTGTTATTCATAATTGCCAAAACAAAGGCTCTTTTAGCTCAAGATCAATGCCATGAAGGGTTATATTTTCTTGATTGTGGCATTTCTGCTTTAGTTGCTACCCTTCGAAATAAAATTATGAAGGTTAGTTTTTCGTTATGACACTTTCGATTGGGGCATTTCACATTTGATGTGATTTTTCTTTTGAATAAGTTAGGCCATTTACATGTTTTTTCTTTTTTACTAGATACTGACATTTGTTCTTCTTGTCAATTAGCCATTAGCAAGAAATTACCTTTTACTTCCAATGAAAAGCGTGCTAGTGTTGTGCTCGATTTACTTTATTGTGACTTATGGGGTCGTGCACTTGTCCCCACTTCTGATGGTTATAAATACAATGTGATTTTTTTATGAATTTTCATGATTCTCATGAATTTATCCTTTTCGTGAATCCAACGTTTATGCTTTATGGATATAATTTCATGTTTTTATTTGCAACCAATTCTCCCGTTCTCTTAAAGTGTTTCAGAGTGATGGTGGTACTGAATTTATTAATACTCGCGTACGTGATTTTATGTCTACCCATTGCATCATCTATCACTCGTCTTGTCTTAATACATTGTAGCAGAATGGTCGTACTGATCATAAACACAGACATATCTCTGAAACTGGGCTCTTTTGCTATTTCACTCTTATGCTTCAACTTCATCCTGGTTCAATGTGTAGGAACTGAGTCTACAATAGACGATGTGAATCACCATTTATTTCTTAACCTCAGTCGTTTTATTAAATATCAAAATAAATACCATGACAAATTGTAAATATCATATGCATGCTCTTATTTAATTTAATACATGGATTCAAGGAATACATCAACTCCAGTAGTTTGAATAACGGCGGTAGATGTTTGATTGGTGTTCCTACAGATCTGATCTTCTGATTTCGTTCCCTTGCTAGATCCGAAAATCTGGTGAGAATTCGCTACCGGATTAAAACTGCACTTGAAGAATTCAATTTCTCTTTTTTTTTCTCCTATTGCAATCGCCACCCTTTTCTGCTCTCTCTAGGGTTTTAGTATTGTGAATTTTCAAACTTATGTGAGAATGAGAGAACTGATCTATTTATAGATCCAGAGAAAATGCTATTAGGGTTTAATAAACCCTAATAGGTTCAGAGCATTTATTTGGCCAGACTAGAGATCAAATGCAAATAATAAAGTGGGCCTCATATTAATTAATTCCACGTTCAACCCAGAACGTAATTAATTAATAAACATTAATTCATGCTACCAGAGAATTAATGTTGACCTACCCCTTTATTACCACGTTATTAGGAACGGGTTGCATTGACTTGGTTAATCCCCATATTTAATATTTCAAACATTCATAAATTAATTAAGTATGTGACAATTAGTTGCAATTAATTAATCTCTTATTATTCTTAAGTAGTATCACTCAACCTTTATCGCTTATGCTTGAATCAATGATTCAACCTGCAGGACTTAGCATAACGAACCCCATGAGCTTCCCAGGGAATGTCACCATCCTGAAACGAATATGGTTATCTAAATCCAGCCTGAGGAAACCCCACACAAATTGCCATCACCCAAAATACAGATATACGAGTATATGTGAGACTCTCCACCATAGCAAGTTAAAGTGACAGTCAACCCATGTGTGCCCCTCAGCCTTCAATAGACTTTAGATCCGACCAAGTTACATAGATCTTTATTCATTCATATGTCAAGTAGAATGGTTCATCTCACTGTTGATCCTATCAATACATTGAGATGTACCGATCACACAAAGCAGCCAAGATAAATCACTTAGAGAACTTGTGTGTTGTGATAAGCTCGTATTTTGCCTCACTTATCACATTATTTTATTTACTTTTTCATGCATTTGCATTAGTTTAGGGTTAGTAATTGAGCATAAGTCTTTTATAGAGGATATTACACTTGTCATGGTGAGTTTTGTAGGTATTTGGGTCAAAATGTGCTTAAATGTTGAAAAGAGCTGGAATGAAGAAGTTGTTGTAGCCGACACATGGGATGTCGACCGACATGGAAGATAAAGCCAAAAAGCCGAAGCATGACCTCCATGTTGATCGACATGGTGGATATCGACCGACATGAATGACAGTTGTCGACTATTGCAGCTGGATGAAAGGGGGCTCGACATGAGCAGCCATGTCGATGGACATCAGGGGTGTCGATCGACACAAAGGACGAATAGCAATCGAAAGGAAGGATTGAAGTGGGGATCGAACTTGTAGCCATGTTGATTGACCGGTTGGATGTCGCTCGACACCGAAGTTACAAAGGCAAAAACACGCCAGATTTGGAGAGATTCCTTCTCAAGCCTAATTCCTAATGAAGACCTAATTTCTCCCTCTATACATATACTATTAGAGCTCGAGTTTTAGTGTTAATTTTTCAGTAGTTAATTATTTTACTTTAGCATTCAGCTTACTTTAATCTTTCAGTTTTATTTACTTTATTGCTTTGGGACTCGAAGATATTCAAGACTTTAATTCATGTTCTTTATGTTTCAAGTAAGTTTAATGCAATTTAATATGTCTAGTTCAATTTGTGTTTTTAGCATTTCTAGCTAGAAACCCTAATAGGTTCTAGGATTTTCACCATCTTATTTGCATGTTGTAATTCAATTAAATCCAACCCTTATTAATTGGTTCAAATTCTATGGTTTTGATTTTTAAAATCTAATTTAATCGAAGGATCCAGAGATAAAGGTTTAATTGGATTGTTAGTTGTTAATTTGAGATCAAGAGGATAATTAATAATAGGAAGATAAATTTGATATAATTATTTTCTGTCTAAAAAAGAAGATTCAATTGTAGGTTTAATCTGCATGTTTATCGAGATTGACTAGTTGTGTTATTGAGATTCAAAAGGTAAAATTCAATTGCTAGTAATCTAAGTTTTAATTGCCGAAGAAGGGGTAAATTCCAATTTATCAAATTTACCACCATAAGTATTTATTTGGGTTTGGATTGATTGTTTTATGCATGTTGATTTTGATTGGTTGGATTCTCTAGGATCTGTGTTTTTATTTATATGATTTTATTCAAAAGTTAATTTTCCTGAAAACAAAGCCAACTACTCTCAATTGTGGGTTCGCTCAAACAACGAATTGAAAAACTGTGTCCAGTATATGAAATATGATCGTTGTACTTTTCCCTTGGGTTTGACAACCTTGTGGTTCGCTATAAATTTATTTGCTCGCCTATGCTATAATTAGTATGCTCTATTTTAGCATCAATCATGTTGCAGCCAAACAAAAACTGTTTCTATTGTGATAATTGTTTATATCTCGCTAGATCAAATGATCTATACGATCTTCTGTGATCTCTTGCACACCGTATGATATCCTTATCGACGAGATGACTGGATGTATTTGTTCGCATCGTATGATTGTTAATTTAGACAAAAGTTGTTTATTTCAAGTCATTAATGATTACCAATATATCAAACATAAAGTTTCCCAATATACCAATCATAATGCTTTTATGCATACAATTCCAACACTATGCATTCGCCACACCTGTCCATACTATCAATCGGCTCCCCTCATCGTTACTCTTTAACTTGTCGGCATTTGAGGTCTTATTTAGTTCTCCTCCCAATTATGCATTATTTCGGCCTTTTTGGTTGCCACATATTCCCTTACTTGCACGATTATGCAACTAATAAATTGTCTCCTCAAAGTCGTCGTTGTATCTTTTTGGGTATAGCAGCATGCAAAAGGGATTTTGTTGTCTGGATCCATTCTCTTCTAGGGTCTTCATTACTCGGCATGCTCAGTTTGATAAGCACTTATTTCCTTTCTCTTATGCACTGGCTTTTTTCACAACTGAAGATATGAATGTTATTAGCTTCTTGGATGGGTCTTCTCCTTTGCATACAACTCGTGGTCGATCATCTTCGATCGTATCTCCAACCAATGTGTGACCTGAGTATCATCGTCACTCTTTGTTGATTGACGATGATGAGAGTATTCAGTCTCCTACCCTCCATCCTCCTCGTGTTGATGACCCTGATTCTTCCTGTCAATGAGCCTCTTAATGCTTCTCATATACACCCGGCGCAACCCGATCCACGTATTGTTATATCTCCAGACGGTCATTACATGGTCACTCGTGCTAAGGTTGGTATTTTTAAGCCACGTTATCCCGTTTACTTATCTACTACCACTTTTCTCTTGGTTCTCATTGCTTTTCAGAGCCTTACAGTTTTAAGTTTGTGGCAAAGTCTCACATTTGGTTATCGGCCATGCAAGAAGAAATTGATGCTCTTCGCACCAATCACACTTGGAATCTTGTGCCTTGTCCCGTTAATACGAACATTGTTGGTTCCGAAAGTATTTTCGAAAAAATATCATGCTGATGGATCTCTTGAGCAGCATAAGGCTCGCTTAGTGGCTTATTGGATTTACTCAAATTCTTGGTTTGGATTTTCACCACACTTTAAGCCCGTTGTTCAGACCGCTACGATTTGTATCATTCTAGCTATCGTAGTGCAACGTGGGTGGCATCTTTTCTTAAAGGTATTCTTGACAAACCGATCTTCATGTCTCACACCAGGGCTGCGACATGTTTTTCACCTCAAGAAGGTGCTTTATGGACTTCACCAGGAACCTCTTGCTTGGTTTCAGCGGTTTAGCTCTTATTTTTACTCCTTGGGTTTCCTTCAGAGTCAAGCTGGCACCTCTCTCTTCTTCTTGCACAAGGATCATG